>CAWUFW010019035.1:0-200484 GCA_963921515.1 Calotriton arnoldi | reverse complement strand
CACCGATGAAGCTGCTCCAGCATCCCGGGGGAAGAGGAAGCCCACCCACACGGAGCAGAGTGCCCCTCGCCCCCGGACACCCTCCCCCAGGCGCAGACGGACTGAGGCCCCCACCCGCAAGTCCCCCCGGAGTCCTAAGAGCAAGACCCCGCCACCGCCCTGCAGCTCAGGCACAAGGTCTCCGTCCTCCATCCCTCAGGCCCCCACTGCACAGGTGCCCCCACCACACCCTGCCCCAGGTTCCCCCACCCACAGATATACCATCCCCAAGAGGATCAGGCCTTCTCCCCCTGCCACTTGCTCTCCCAGCACCACACCCCCGCTGCGCTTGTCTGTGCCACTGATGTGGTGAGGGTGTCCTCCCCCTCTGTCCAACCCACCTTGCCTGTTCCCCATTCTCCTCCCCTGGAGGTAGGCACTGCAGTGGAGTCCACTACCGCCCTGTCTGACTTGGGCACTGCAGTGGCGGACCTGTCCACTCCATCTGCAGGGTCCACTGCAGTTGTGCCGGCACCCACGACATCTGAGTCATGCCCCCAGTTGTGCCGGCACACACCATGTCAGACACCTCCACTGCAGTTGTCAGTGGCTCGCCAGCACCCACCACCCCTTCCCTGACTCCCCCTGGTGAGCCCTGATCCTGTCCCTGCGGTGCCTGGCCTGCCCCCCGGTTGCCCCTCCTAGTGGATTGTCCCTGGTTTTGTGCAGGCATGCGTAGGGTGACATCTGCCAGTGTCACCCTGTTTGAACTTTGACAATGGACTGGCCATTGGCCTTTGCTCTATTTTTTCTGGACGTCGTTTTCAATCAACACATATGCTGAATAAAGCAACTTTCTTTTCTCTAGTGCTCATGCTTCAGATGTACATGTTGTTGGTGCTGCTAACCATGCCCTTGCTGCAGTGATGGTGATATCTGGTCTCATGATTATGAAGTGTTACTGTGCAGGAACCCATGTGGTCCAGGGGGAATGTGTCCTATCATGTGGTGTATCCATATCATCAATAGCAGCATCTGAGGGTGTCATGTGTTCAGTATTTGGCAATGGGTTTCCTACTTACATTAGCAATTTCATATCTGTGGCTTCCACCCCTGCACATCTGTTGTGCCTGCCATCGTTGCATTTGTCTACTTCCCTGACCGTGTTGCCATCTCCAGTGGACATGCAGGTTTGGGCATCAATGGGGAAGGACTCATCCGTGTAGTCAGTGCAACATTGCTATACAAGTGTGTTGGATCTGTGCTGATGATTCCGTTGGCACATCCATGACCAGGCTGATGTGATGGGAGCCCTCATTTGGTGCTAATTGTTGATTGTGTGACCAAGTGCTCAGCTGACATGATGGGGCCCTACTGAGGCAACATATGGCACAGCTTTCCTCACACAGGAGTGGAGTCCCCTCATGGCAGTGTGTACACATGTGACATTGCATGCGCCCAAGGTGTGTGTTGTATGTGCATGTCTGTGTGTTCACTTCCATTTATCTGCGCATGCTGTGATCCCTAGTGTTGTACCTGTTTGTGATGCTTGCTGACTTGAGCTATGTTCCCCCAAAGTCTTCTCCTGTGTTCTCTGTGATGTGGGTGCATGGCACATTACTGGTCATCAGGGTGTCACCCATAGGTGTGTTTGCTGTCAGGGCTGAGTTTGTGTGCAGACGCAGATGGGTCACAGTCAGGTTTCCCCTTGGCACTTGTTGTTTGCCCCTGTCATGTGATTTTCAGTTCGTGTTGTCTTTCAGTGATTGTGACACGTTGTGTGTGTGACTGCTGGCACTCCTCAGGGTCCGGGCTGCAATGTTGGTTGTTGTCTATGTGTGTTCTTTGTGGGTGACCTTGGCTTCTTCATTGGTGTGTGACTGTGGCTGGGATCCCATTGGTTGGTGTGGTATCGCCGTCATGTCCATGTACAGCGTAGTGTGCAGTGTGTCAGACATTCAGGAGTCTTGTTGAGTGGCCATGTGTGATGTGTTTCTGCACCTTGGTTCCCACCCACCACCCTGGAATAGTCATGGGTGCATGTGCAATGTCACCAGTGCATGTGTACTTCACTGCTGCACATTGTTAGAGGTCGAGGGGTGTGGTCTTGAGTGTGTGCAGATGGGAGTTGTTGCCCAGCTAGTCCCCTGCCTCCATGTTGGCCTTGGCTTACTGGCCATGCTGATTGATTTGTGCTTGTGTAGGTGTGATGGTAGTTTGTTGCTCAGGACACCTGACTGTGGTTCACAGTGTGAACGACATTTAGCTTTGTCATCACAGTGGGATTTTTATTCAGCCCAGGGTCACCACATTGTGGGGGCCCTGGGGGTGGTGCGTCTATGTCTTGCTGTGTCAGTTGTTGTTCCTACGTGCCTGTGTGACATGTGTGTTTTGTGCTCCCTCTCATCTGACAATGCCTGCTTGCCCACATAGGGGATTTGGATCCATGAGTTACCTTAGTGTGGCAGTGTATGCACATCTGTATGATTGGTATTCAGCTCTCCTCATGTGTTGTGTGGTTGCCTGGGGACACTGGCACCCCCACCCCTCACCTGCTGTGTATGATGACAGTGTTGGTCTGCCTGTTTGTGTTTGTGCATCTGCACCACTGCATTGGCATATCTTGGGTGTGCCATTGGCTGTATGTTGTTTGGTGTGTTTCCCCTGCTGTCCCTGGGACACCTAGGTCATCGGTCAGCACAGTGATCATGGTTTGTGTGTCCCATTGCTGCCATGGTATGGTATCTGTTCACCTCACATCTGCTGTCTCCACAGGATATCTGCATTTGTGTGCCCATTGGTGCAAATATGTGGTTCTGCATTCTGATGGTCACTTCTGTCATTGTGTCATTGATGACTGTTGACGGTCTCAGCCCCCATGGGTGTTGTTTGTCTGCACATGGCCAAAGGAATGTTTCATTTGCACTGCAGTATTTGGCACCCCCAATTTATGTTGCAATGGGACACATACACTACTTTGCCACAGATGAGTTTTTGGTTCTGTGACCAGGAATGATCCATGCAGTTTGGCAGTTGCAGCTCTTTCTTTGTCAACAATTACCTTTTGGTCACTGTGATGATGAGGGTGTAGACCCCATTGCCACAATGGTCAAAATGTGCTTCGGCTATGGACCCCACACTTGCCTTTTGGTCACTGTGATGATGGGGGTTTAGACCCCATTGCCACAATGGTCAAAATGTGCTTCAGCTATGGACCCCACACTTGCCTTTTGGTCACTGTGATGATGGGGGTTTAGACCCCATTGCCACAATGGTCAAAATGTGCTGCAGCTATGGACCCCACACTTGCCTTTTGGTCACTGTGATGATGGGGGTTTAGACCCCATTGCCACAATGGTCAGAATGTGCTTCGGCTATGGACCCCACACTTGCCTTTTGGTCACTGTGATGATGGGGGTTTAGACCCCATTGCCACAATGGTCAAAATGTGCTTCAGCTATGGACCCCACACTTGCCTTTTGGTCACTGTGATGATGGGGGTTTAGACCCCATTGCCACAATGGTCAGAATGTGCTTCGGCTATGGACCCCACACTTGCCTTTTGGTCACTGTGATGATGGGGGTTTAGGCCCCATTGCCACAATGGTCATGGGCTGCTTGCATTGTGGGTGCCACACACATATATGTGTGGCACATGTGCTAGGGGGTCACATTGTATGTTCAAAGTCATGTTCGGTGTTGTAGGCATTTGACACAGCCTACACACGCTTGTCATGGTGGTGGGGGATGTCTTTATCTTGCATTCCCTAGGTTGTGGTGTGCTTGTTGTGTCATGCATTGTCCATCTTATGAGTGGGGGTGGTAGTAGTGGTAGGCATCCAGCCCCCCTGGCTAAGGGTGGTAGTAGTGGTAGGCATCCAGCCCCCCTGGGTGAGGGTGGTAGTAGTGGTAGGCATCCAGCCCCCTGGGTGTGGGTGGTAGTAGTGGTAGGCATCCTGCCCCCCTGGCTAAGGGTGGTAGTAGTGGTAGGCATCCAGCCCCCCTGGCTAAGGGTGGTAGTAGTGGTAGGCATCCAGCCCCCTGGCTAAGGGTGGTAGTAGTGGTAGGCATCCAGCCCCCTGGCTAAGGGTGGTAGTAGTGGTAGGCATCCAGCCCCCTGGCTAAGGGTGGTAGTAGTGGTAGGCATCCAGCCCCCTGGCTAAGGGTGGTAGTAGTGGTAGGCATCCAGCCCCCCTGGCTAAGGGTGGTAGTAGTGGTAGGCATCCAGCCCCCTGGCTAAGGGTGGTAGTAGTGGTAGGCATCCAGCCCCCTGGCTAAGAGTGGTAGTAGTGGTAGGCATCCAGCCCCCCTGGCTAAGGGTGGTAGTAGTGGTAGGCATCCAGCCCCCTGGGTGTGGGTGGTAGTAGTGGTAGGCATCCAGCCCCCCTGGCTAAGGGTGGTAGTAGTGGTAGGCATCCAGCCCCCTGGGTGTGGGTGGTAGTAGTGGTAGGCATCCAGCCCCCCTGGGTGTGGGTGGTAGTAGTGGTAGGCATCCAGCCCCCCTGGCTAAGGGTGGTAGTAGTGGTAGGCATCCAGCCCCCCTGGGTGAGGGTGGTAGTAGTGGTAGGCATCCAGCCCCCCTGGGTGTGGGTGGTAGTAGTGGTAGGCATCCAGCCCCCCTGGGTGTGGGTGGTAGTAGTGGTAGGCATCCAGCCCCCCTGGGTGAGGGTGGTAGTAGTGGTAGGCATCCAGCCCCCCGGGCTAAGGGTGGTGGTAGGCATCCAGCCCCCCCTGGGTGAGGGTGGTAGTAGTGGTAGGCATCCAGCCCCCCCTGGGTGAGGGTGGTAGTAGTGGTAGGCATCCAGCCCCCCCTGGGTGAGGGTGGTAGTGGTGGTAGGCATCCAGCCCCCCCTGGGTGAGGGTGGTAGTAGTGGTAGGCATCCAGCCCCCCCTGGGTGAGGGTGGTAGTAGTGGTAGGCATCCAGCCCCCCCTGGGTGTGGGTGGTAGTAGTGGTAGGCATCCTGCCCCCCCTGGCTAAGGGTGGTAGTAGTGGTAGGCATCCAGCCCCCCCTGGCTAAGGGTGGTAGTAGTGGTAGGCATCCAGCCCCCCCTGGGTGAGGGTGGTAGTAGTGGTAGGCATCCAGCCCCCGGGCTAAGGGTGGTGGTAGGCATCCAGCCCCCCTGGGTGAGGGTGGTAGTAGTGGTAGGCATCCAGCCCCCCTGGGTGAGGGTGGTAGTAGTGGTAGGCATCCAGCCCCCCGGGCTAAGGGTGGTGGTAGGCATCCAGCCCCCTGGGTGAGGGTGGTAGTAGTGGTAGGCATCCAGCCCCCCTGGGTGAGGGTGGTAGTAGTGGTAGGCATCCAGCCCCCCTGGGTGAGGGTGGTAGTGGTGGTAGGCATCCAGCCCCCCTGGGTGAGGGTGGTAGTAGTGGTAGGCATCCAGCCCCCTGGGTGAGGGTGGTAGTAGTGGTAGGCATCCAGCCCCCCTGGGTGTGGGTGGTAGTAGTGGTAGGCATCCTGCCCCCCTGGCTAAGGGTGGTAGTAGTGGTAGGCATCCAGCCCCCTGGCTAAGGGTGGTATTAGTGGTAGGCATCCAGCCCCCCTGGGTGTGGGTGGTAGTAGTGGTAGGCATCCAGCCCCCCTGGCTAAGGGTGGTAGTAGTGGTAGGCATCCAGCCCCCTGGGTGTGGGTGGTAGTAGTGGTAGGCATCCAGCCCCCCTGGGTGTGGGTGGTAGTAGTGGTAGGCATCCAGCCCCCCTGGCTAAGGGTGGTAGTAGTGGTAGGCATCCAGCCCCCCTGGGTGAGGGTGGTAGTAGTGGTAGGCATCCAGCCCCCCTGGGTGTGGGTGGTAGTAGTGGTAGGGATCCAGCCCCCTGGGTGTGGGTGGTAGTAGTGGTAGGCATCCAGCCCCCCTGGGTGAGGGTGGTAGTAGTGGTAGGCATCCAGCCCCCCGGGCTAAGGGTGGTGGTAGGCATCCAGCCCCCCTGGGTGAGGGTGGTAGTAGTGGTAGGCATCCAGCCCCCCTGGGTGAGGGTGGTAGTAGTGGTAGGCATCCAGCCCCCCTGGGTGAGGGTGGTAGTGGTGGTAGGCATCCAGCCCCCTGGGTGAGGGTGGTAGTAGTGGTAGGCATCCAGCCCCCCTGGGTGAGGGTGGTAGTAGTGGTAGGCATCCAGCCCCCCTGGGTGTGGGTGGTAGTAGTGGTAGGCATCCTGCCCCCCTGGCTAAGGGTGGTAGTAGTGGTAGGCATCCAGCCCCCTGGCTAAGGGTGGTAGTAATGGTAGGCATCCAGCCCCCCTGGGTGAGGGTGGTAGTAGTGGTAGGCATCCAGCCCCCGGGCTAAGGGTGGTGGTAGGCATCCAGCCCCCCTGGGTGAGGGTGGTAGTAGTGGTAGGCATCCAGCCCCCCTGGGTGAGGGTGGTAGTAGTGGTAGGCATCCAGCCCCCTGGGTGAGGGTGGTAGTAGTGGTAGGCATCCAGCCCCCTGGCTAAGGGTGGTAGTAGTGGTAGGCATCCAGCCCCCCTGGGTGTGGGTGGTAGTAGTGGTAGGCATCCAGCCCCCCTGGATGTGGGTGGTAGTAGTGGTAGGCATCCAGCCCCCTGGCTAAGGGTGGTAGTAGTGGTAGGCATCCAGCCCCCTGGGTGAGGGTGGTAGTAGTGGTAGGCATCCAGCCCCCTGGCTAAGGGTGGTAGTAGTGGTAGGCATCCAGCCCCCCTGGGTGAGGGTGGTAGTAGTGGTAGGCATCCAGCCCCCCCTGGGTGTGGGTGGTAGTAGTGGTAGGCATCCAGCCTCCCCTGGGTGAGGGTGGTAGTAGTGGTAGGCATCCAGCCCCCCTGGGTGTGGGTGGTAGTAGTGGTAGGCATCCAGCCCCCTGGGTGAGGGTGGTAGTAGTGGTAGGCATCCAGCCCCCCTGGGTGTGGGTGGTAGTAGTGGTAGGCATCCTGCCCCCCTGGCTAAGGGTGGTAGTAGTGGTAGGCATCCAGCCCCCTGGCTAAGGGTGGTAGTAGTGGTAGGCATCCAGCCCCCCTGGGTGAGGGTGGTAGTGGTGGTAGGCATCCAGCCCCCTGGGTGAGGGTGGTAGTAGTGGTAGGCATCCAGCCCCCCTGGGTGAGGGTGGTAGTAGTGGTAGGCATCCAGCCCCCCTGGCTAAGGGTGGTAGTAGTGGTAGGCATCCTGCCCCCTGGGTAGGGGTGGTGGTGCGCATTCAGGCCCCTGTGTGCATATGTGGCATTGGTGATGGGCATCCCGCCCCTATGGTGCTGCTGTTGCTGGTGTAAGTATATTCAGCATCCCCGTGTATGTGTGTGATGTGTCGTGTACGTGTTGTATGTGTTTTGTGGTTGGTGTCTGGCTTACCTTCTGCGCCGTACGCGTCCGTGCCTGTTCCGGTAGTAGATGTAGAATATTGGTATGATCGGGACGAAGGGATTCATGGTTGGTTCGTGTCGTTCGTCCTTCTCGTTGCTTCGCGTCGTCCTCGTCGCTTCGCCTCGTCCTCGTCGCTCGCGTCGTCCTCGTCGGTGCCGTGTTCGTCTCGTAGCCGTGGATCGTGTTGTGGCGCGAATCGGAGCTTATGTGCGCCTCTCCCGGATGCTTTAACGTGCCGTGCGTAGCGACGGGTTCGGCGCGTACGGGAAGCGCATCGTACTTGTCCGGCCGGACGGGGCTGCATTTTTCCTTCCGTGCGACTCGATTCGGCGTTTCCGGATTCGCCTCGGTCGGAGAACAGGACCTGGTTTGGGTGAGTACGGCTCGGCCGGATTTTTTGCTGTTGTGCGCATCGTACTTGCTCGTTCGGTGTGCTGTACGGATCGGTCGGAAAACAGGCTTTCGCATGGCTTTTTTCCCGACCGAATGGTATTGGGTGCGCCTCCGACCGAGATCGGAATCGGCCCCTAAGTCTTTCAGGAAAGGATTGTAGCATAATATTCTTTTTTTAAAGACAGGCCTCCCACAACAAGGAAGGCAAGTGATATCTTCTGTATTTTCATCGTGCACAAGCGTACCTGGTTTTTAATGAACACCATTCCATTCCATGTAATGAATATTGACCATTGTATCACATTAACATGGACATTGACATGCAATTCCACTTAGTATATCTTTTTCAGTATACTTTCATTTCTTACCTCTGCAAACATGTTTTGAGGAGAGCACTGGTCCAGCAATTCAGCGCAGATAATCAGTAATTACTGGACTATAATCCTAGGCTAAGGTATTATATAACTTGCACTTTCCCTTCTGTAATAGGGGTTAAAATCACTTTCGCTGTAAATAACGAAAGCTAATGTGAGAATTACCAATTTCCCCAATCCTGTCAAACTTAAACTGCACCTCGTGGTCACACAATGCATCAGCAAAATGCAACCTGTAGTTAATGAGGGACACAGTGCCAAGAAGCTAAACAAACTGCAGCTGTTGGTGAGGGTAGAAGGCAAATAAAAGACACAACGAAGCCTACTGCAAATGTGAGGATAACAGACGGTAAAGCAAATGAGGCACAGCCAAACACACTGCAGTTGTTGGGAGACCACAAAACCAAGAACATTAGATACAACCTAGGACGAGTGTGGAGTAGAAAGGAGAATGTAAAACGAATTACATGATGAGTAAGCCTTAGGGACTGACTTTGTTTTCATACAGTTATTGTATTATGTACTTGGTACAGCCAGGCAGCAAACACAGCGCAGCCTGGCACACAGGCCAAGTGCAAACACTTCCCCATTTAAAATTTCACAATTAGTCCTTTTCTTGAACAGGAGAATAGATTTAAGACGTCCCTGTTCTCACGTTCTAGGAAATTATGGCGTTGCTCGCGTTTCTCCACATTTACTGCACCACGTGCACATGGGCTATTTAGGTGTAAATTGGGAAGTACAGATTGGTGTAAGGGAGGCATTGCAGATGTTTTTGAGTAACCACGAAGTTGAAACTTCGGTGTACGCCTCAGGTGCATGCCCTGCCTTCCCAGGACCATATCCCGCCTGAAACATTTGCACCCGGGGTAACACTTCCACAGGTGTAATTAAAAGCTCGGCATGAAGACCTACACCGATCCGACATTACAAAGGGACGGGTTCTGCCTGCAGAAGTGCCCACTCTTTCCACTGATATATACTTGGAAAAGGTTTCTGGAATCAGGCCCACTATTGGTTACACTCCAAATAATAACTGTGCCATTTACTAACCCAAGAGTTATTTGTGCTGTGAACCCATGGAAACTACACCTGAAAATACTAAATATTACAACCTAATACAAAGCAGTCATGATTTTTTTAATGTGGCTATTTGGCAAAACCCCTAAAACCACGCTGTAGGAATGCGAAATGTTCCTGAGACAGATTGGATGGTCTGAATTCAAAAACTTGTCATTTTGCATCCCAACATGGAGGCCTCGTTCTGGTTTTGTCCCAATAGTAATGGCTTGGAGTTATTCATTTCTTTTCCCTGAAACAGTTGTTCTTACTGGCCTCTACCGACAGTTTGCTCGTCCTACCTGTTCCTTTACTTTTAAACATCTTGATCCATTTGCTTCAACTGTCTCCTTTACCAGCCCGTGTGTTTTAGGTTGAATTAATTTATTTACTTCAAATTGTGATGTGCAAGCTGATGATACGAAAACAACTTTCTCCCTGCCACTGTCGAGCGACAGAAATAAAACCGGAAATGCATGTAGGCACTGCGATGTAGAGCTCTCGTACAATCAAGGATCAGTTGTATTTCTTGGAATAAAAAAAAGAAAAAGGGCAATATTGCTAAACCTTTAGAGTGTGATTGAAGCATCTTTTAGTAAGAATTAGGGGGAGAGGGGACAAGTTGAATGATAGAAGCTGACACTAGAAATTACTTGAGTGAAACAGTTGACAAGGTTCAGTAGTGATGTGTGCTCTAGCAGAATGGTGGAAGTTGTTTCCTCTTCCTATCTTGTCTCAACTGTTCCTTTTACACTAAAGAAAATTAGCATGAGTTTCAGGTTTGCATTTCGACGCTATTCCTCAGAATAACCTAACAATTCTTGTGTGAAACATCACAGTAGATAAAAAAAGAAAAGGCTGCACCTCAACTAAAAATTCTGTTTAACAAACTTAAATCTAGCAAGTCTACTGAGAGCATAAACATATATGTTTCCTAAATTAAATATTTAAGATATTATTTTTTAGGTGTATAAATTGCCTGGCTATGTAGAGCTGTGTTATATACAGCCAAGCCCTTAAACAACAGCTCGACCAGATACAGTTACCACCCGGCACTGTCCTCATTCAGTATGTCGATGACATTCTTTTGGCTGCGGACACTCCGGCCCTGGCCCGCACCGCATCACTTACTACTTTACACTTTCTGGCGTCACAGGGCCATAAGGTGTCCAAGAATAAGTTACAGTATTATAGACAGCAGGTGACCTACCTCGGCCATCTGCTGTCTAAGGAGGGACGTACCCTCACACCTGACCGCATCCAAACAATACTACTCCTTTCTTCTCCTACTACCCAAAGAGATGTTCGTGCATTAATTGGCCTCACTTCTTTTTGTCGTCAATGGATTCTGAATTTTTCCCTCATAGTTAAGCCACTCCTTGCTTTACTTACAAAAGACACACCCACACCCCTCCCTTGGACACATGAACATGACCAAGCCTTTGAAGACTTACGTCACGCTCTTTGCTCTGCGCCAGTACTGGGCACGCCTGATTCAGATGGTACCACATCTGCTGTCTATGCCGTCACTACTACCAACACCATTGTTGAGACTGCACGCATACCTCACCCGCGCGTGTACCCTTAGCCAGGATCTCGCTGTCACCATCTATACCGACAGCCAGTACTCTGGAGTGACAGCGGGAGCCACTTCATTGGAGAGGTAGTTGGACACATATTAACTGGACTAGGGGTCAAACAAAAATTCCACGCAGTCTTCCACCCCCAGTCAGCAGGCTTGGTGGAAAGATACAATGCTACCATCAAATCAAAACTAGCCAAAATAGTGGAGACTACGGGGCTTAGATGGCCCGATACATTACCACTAGCACTCCTATCAATAAGGTCTGTCCCACACTCCCGCACCTCGTTGACCCCATACGAGGTAATTTTTGGCCGCCTGTATGAGAGTAGGATCTGCCTCTTATGTTGCCCCCACTTTTTTTCTGATGTTTACACTGGTTTCTGGCTATAGTCTGGCTGGGTCCCTGCTAATCAGGGCCCCAGCCTCTCTGTTCTCTCTAAACGACTTGGAGTGCACTCTAGGTGCACTAGTGATTGGATGCTGTGGTTCCTTATGAGTCCCTAGTATATGGTACCTTAGGTGCTAAGGGCATAGGTACTTCACAGGCCTACCAGGGGCTGCAGCATGTATTATGCCACCCCTGGGAAGCAGACTAAATCTGACACCACAGGCCTGCTACTGCAGCCTGGGTGAGGAAGTGCTAGCACTCCTCACTGAGATATAGGTCCCCTATATCTCTCCTACACACACATATAAACCTATCAGTCACCCCTAAGGCAGGCCCTATCAATCCTGAGGGCCGGGTGCTTGGCTTCTATGTGAGGGGGTGCCTCTGCCTGAGCAGGGCCCCTCTGCAGCTCTCAGAGTCCATTCTCTGGTGCTGTTTGTGGATGCGGTTAAACCATATACTTTTAAGTGCATTATATCCTCGCGGTAAAATGCTAACTTTGGAATGGCTGTATCAAAACATGTCGTGTTTGGTGTCAAACATCTTGGAATACTACCCCCCCACCAGTCCTGGCGGCGGGGGTAGCATTCCACCCTTCTAGAGGGATAGACATGTACCTACTGTGGAAACGCGGTAGAATCCTGCAGAGCCCTGGCATCACAAAATGGATGCCACCAGTCACAGACACTGGGCTTCCCTCCTGCTGATGACCAACACTCGCAGTGGAGGAAGCCCAACAATAGATATCCTGTCCCAAGGGGGTGTGACCACCTTCCAGACAGGGTTTAGTGTATTGGGGCTGGGTGGGTGCACTCTTAGAGTGCTTTGAAGTCCTGCACTGGGGGAGCAGAAGGCTCCTCTGTGCATACCCCAGTTCCAACCGGCTCAGGGGCTACCTGCCCCTGCTCTGGCGCGAAACTGGACAAAGGGAAGTGGGTGTAGCCACCCCCTCCCCTGACCCTCCCATAGGTAGGGTCATAGAGCAAGTCCCTCCCTTTCTTTTAGTATAAGAGGGGGAACCTGTGCCTTGCAACCTAGATTTCCCTGGACGACGCTCTGAAGAAGAATCCTGGACCTTCGACGTTCCACTACCTTTGGAAGACTGAAGAATCTCCCTTGGAGTCAAGGAGTGACTCCCCTGCTTGGCAGGCACCAAAAACTACAAACGACGGTTGCAAACTACACCGCTCCCGCCGGAGTCTGAAGTCCCTGCAGCCCAAGAAGTAGATTTCCTGACTTCGCAAAGGCCATTGTGAGTCCTCAGCGAAGCTGAGGCCAGTAAACCCCAAGAGTGATGAGGAACCGCGACCCCTGGTTACTGTGCACTATTGTCAAGTGCAACCCCTTCACAATGTTCCACAAACTTGTGCTTCGGTCCACGTGTGGTCCGAGCCTCCAGCAGGAATCCTTCCGAAGATCAGAGGCCTACCACGTCCCGAGTGACCGTGGGCCCCTGTTCAGCGAATCCTCCCGAGGTGTCTTTGCAATCCCTTGCCAGCCGGCTTGTGGGTCCCTAGAAGACTTTCTAAAGACACCAAAGGGCTCCCCTAGTTGCTCCAGGCCTGCCCTGACTTACCTTCGCTGGGTGAGTCCCACAGTCCTTGTTGGTCTGCGCCATTGCCTCTTCATACTTTCCCCAAGACTTGCTGTTACCAAGGCTTGTTGGCTCCAATCGAGTCTCCGACACCGCAGTAAGCTGCAGACATCGTGGGACACGCTGAATCCAGCTCCTGGTCATCGTCGACGCCTCCTGGACCTCGTGGCTGAAGAGTCAAGGCACCTGCGAACGACCTGAATCTTGCGACGACGGTGGGCATCCATCTTCCTTGCCCCGAGTCACTGCCAAGTGACTTTGAACACTGTCCCCTCTGCTTTCACGTCTTCCATCTTCTGAATCCAGGCTTGGATTCCTCCGGACACTTCTCCTGTCACCGCAAGCAGCAAGTCATCACTGGCTCCCATTGAAAACGACGCCGCGACCCGACACCAAAGAACACCTATGCACCCGGCTCCCCTGGGTGAGGTAACTTCAGCACTACAGTGCTCCTGTGGGTGTGGGCCCTAGAACTAATTACCCTGTAAGTGACTTGCTTGTAGCTTCCCTAGAAGTGCCCTAAAACTCTTATTTTCTAAGTGCGACAATTGCGCTGATTCGTACAGGGTTCGCGTCTGTGTTAGACACACCGCGTCCATCTCCTTTGTAACACTATCTAGAACTGTGTCCTTCTACTCGTACTGAGTCCGATCGGTGTTCGCATCGAACACACAATGGGCCTGTAACATCGAGACCTCCATTGCACTGACTCGCACAAGGTTTGTGTCTGTGTTAGACACAGTGCGTCCATCTCCCTTGCAACTCTATCTGTAACCGCGTCCTTCGACTCGTACAAGGACCGATCGGTGTGTTCGCCTCGAACACGCAAGGGACCTTTAACATTGAAATCTCAATCGCGTCTGAGCGCATAGACTCGCACAGGACTAACCCTGGGCAAAGCACTACGCTACGCTTGCGTAGTTTGCAAAGTTTGCGCTACTTCTCACAACGCGAATTGCACGTAGCACAGTGCAAACACGCGTAGCGTAGCGTAGTGCAGCGGTCATTTTTTGCTTGCTCGCGGTCCTCAACGTCAAGTTGGCGACCGCGAGCAAGCAAAATGACATCCCGGCGAGACTTTTCTTCGTTCGCGATCAGCAACATCAAGTTGCCGATCGCGAGCGTGGAAAATAAACCTCACGGCGAGATTCTCAACGCGGGGAGGTCAGGTTTCTCATTGCGAGTGGTCGCGTATGCTCGCGACCGCTCGCGATGAGAAACTACCAGTCTGCGTTGAGAAAGCTGCCGCTCGAGTAAAAATCTACTCGAGCGGCAGTAAAAGACAGCTCGCACTGTGCAAGATGCCGTTTTCAATGATTGCACAGTGCGGACAAGCATCCGGCACTGTGCAATCATTGCGAACAGTGCACTACGCAGTTCGCGTAGTGCTACGCGTAGCTCGCGTAGTGCGAACTGCACTTTGCGTAGCTTCGCGTAGCGCTACTTCGCGAACTACGCCCAGGCTTACACAGGACTCGCACCGGTGCCAGGACACCGCGTCCGTCCTCTGTGGGTCTCCTACAACTACCTGGGGTGGTTCTTGGGGGTCCCTCGATTCTAGATGCCCTAGACCTAGGTCTAGCCAAACTAAGATTGTGATATTCAATTGTGCTAAACTTAATTTGATAACATTTGACTTGTACATAAGTTCCTGACTTCTAATCTCATAAAGAGATTAGTAGAGAGTGTTTATTAATAAATACATATATATTTGATATCTATACCTGTGTGGTGTCTTTTCATTTGGTGATTCAAGAGATTGTGTGGTAAAACAAGCTGCTTTACATTCCTTCAAGACTTAGCCTGAAGGCTGCTCTCCACAGCTACCACTAGGATAGCTTTCTATAAAGGTTGTCTTAAACCTATCTACCGTAAGAGTCGAATTGTTCTGGTGCAAGGTGTCCACTTTAATTAGTGAACAGCATATACCAGGCCAACTTCTCACATTGGTGGGCAGCGTGTGGGATTCCAGCTTGCTGTTGTTTTACCAGAAAATCTCTATTTGAATTACTAACTGAAAACCACTATAGGTACTCAAGGTACATATAAAGTCAAGGTTAGTATCAATAAGTTCTACTGAACTTAGAGCTGTGTGCCAAGGGATAGCACACCCTTTCTACAGCTCAAGCTAGTATCAGTAGGTCACAAACTAGTGTAGGTAGTACAACACTGCACAACACTAGAATGTCCTTAAAGGGTGGAACCAGTGGATCCACTCAGCCTCAGTATAAGGACATGGCTTTCTCTGACTTGAGAGCCATGTGTGTTGAAAGACACCTGAGGCTAGGACAGAGTCCCTCCACCCTACACCTGATAGTGTCTTGTGGTTTGTTGCCTGCCTTGTTATGTTGGCCTAGGACTAGCTGCCATGCTGCTTTTCTTTGCGCACGTTACACTGAGCCAGGGCTCCCTCGCCCTTTGCTCTTGCCAAGTTCTTTTGCGCTGTCTGCACTTTCTGTCTTACACCTTTTCTCTTGTTCGATTTGGGCTCAGACTGCACAACATGTACAAGGTCGCATAACAATGTATTTCGGTTCTTCCTGATATGGCCAGTCTCGCGCACCCAGACATAACATTAGGCGCAACTGACATGAAACTTTGTGTGCCTTTAATACTGGGGTTTTTACTGGCGCTTGACACACTTGGAGGAATCCTTTCCAGGGAGAAGAGCTGTGATTGTCTGCTGATGTAGTTCTGCATCTAGAGACCGAGGTATGAGGGTTCGCTAGTCAAAGCCCAGAGGTCTTCTATTTTTATAATAAACAATCTTACTGCACGGGGAGGGTGGTAATGTTATTTAGACATTTATCCACTGAGTTATGAAATGCTTTCCCCGTTTGTATTCTATGGAATTGTAACCATGCTGCTTATATTATTCATATGCATTATGCTATTAGTACTGACACGTGTACTGTACATTAGAGCACGTAAGTTGGAATAAACATTTTAACCTATTCAGTGTCTCTTCCTACGCACCTTGTGGACAAGTACGAGTGAGTGACGAAAGAGTGTTCTTGCTTCTGCGAGTCCTGAGATAAAGATACCGTGTTCTGGGTTGTCCAATCATTGGTACTTGGGTGCTAATGGGATGCTAAGCTAGTTGGGTTGGGGTTTTTGGGTGCTACGGTATATGGTAGGCAAACCACTGTATTCCGGGGTCCCATTATCCTGTGCATAGCTCTGTGTATGTGCAGAAACCTTATGACATGGCGCGACCACCGTGGGGCTGCTTATCTGCGAGACGCTTGAGTAGTACTTGTGCTTGTCCACAAAACCCTCACGTACGCTTCCGGAGGCGTAAGTGACGGTGATACCTCCTATATTGAACGTTTTATAGGTTCTTTCAAGCTTGAAGTTATTAAAAAAGGTTACATAAAAAACCCATTTTGTGCTCCCTGTTAGGTTGTCGAATACAATTGTTTAGTTATGGCTGGTGTGGCGATAGCTGCACATAGCCGAGGACCACTCCGAGAACACCTAGGTGTATACGGAGTGCCCGATACTGGGGTCGAGTTGGTCTTTGTGGTTCAAGCCGATCCGGCCTATCACTTTGAAGTGTTTTACACTTGGATCACTTTTGAGGCGGTGGATGCAGGTGATAATCTGTTTCATGAATATAAACTCACCGCTATTCCTGCTGCCTATCGACCCTATACTAATCTTGAAGTGCCTCTCACGGCTTGGCAGCACCGTGTTTGGTTTAATGGCGCCCTCCCACAACCAAATACCGCAGTTCGTTTAGGCCCCTTATCCATTGAGGGGGCCACTTGGCCTGTATTGGCCGGGTATACCCCGCATCCAAATTATCTGGCATTACCGATTGCGGATCTGCGCACTATGCATACCGAACTAGTGCGAGTGCATCGAGCCTTAGTGACATACGTTACAGGTAGCCTACATGGAGCTGCCCCTGTAGTCGCTGGCCAACCAGCTATTGCAGCTGGAGTGACCATAAGTCCTGTCATGGTAAATTCTGTGATGGGCAAACGTCCACAAAATAAGGACGATTATCCTTACTGGCTTGCAGAAAAGTTCGATCAGATAGAAGCGGTGTTTCCACATACATCCCCGGTGGATAAACACCGCATCCTTACGATAAGTTTGCCAAAAGACTTAATCCCCGATTTGACATCATGTGAAAACTGGGGTAAGGTATTCGCAGCAGTTTATTCAAAATGTTTTGGTACTCCTTCCATGACGGTTCTACCCTCTGTAATTAAAAAAGTACAGGATGAACATGGCCCTGAAGCGGCTGTGGAATTAGGGATGAGACTAGTGGGAGTGTTTGATGTAGTAGCTGAACTGATCCTTGGAAATGTCAAGGGCGATGCAATGAACTTTCAAGTAGCGAATGCTTTGGCTTTGGTCCCAGAGTTGGACAGGCCTCGCGAATTACCGAAAATTATAGCTCGGGCTTATAAAACAATTGGAAGAAATAGCCTAGGCAACAAGCCTTTTGTAAAAATGCAAACTCAATCGCAACCACAAATTACACAAACAAAAAGTACATCTGAGAAAGATGATAGACCAGTCTTCACTAAAAAGAGTTGGAGACAGAAAAAACAGGGTAAGCAACAAAAGAAGCCGGGGTCGAGAGGCGCTTCCCCAGTTTCGGTTTCTTCTGAACGTACTTATGATTTACGTGATAGGTCGAGAATTAAATCACCAGAAAGGTTTCAGAGCTCTGATACGCGTTCTCCTCGTTCTTCACAGGCCCAGACGTCGTCACAGGCTGGTGGAGGAGGACGGCAAGATAGAGGAAGGGGCCGAGAGGCTCCCCAGGAGCGAGACCAACCTCGACAACAAGTCAGAGGGAAAGCAGAAGACTTTCACCTTCCTCGACCGCAATTTCAAAAGAAAAAAGTTGCCGCTGTAACAGCGAAATATGCCACAGACCGTGAGAACGAGACTCCAGAATTGGACGTGGGCAGTGACCCTCCTAGACAGCGCCGCGGAAGTTACCATAGTGCGGGAGGCGCTACGTCCTCATATGGAGGCGACAGCAACTGAAACATTCGTTACTGTAGAGACAGCTGACACGAGAGTGGCACCCCCTGACAGACTTTACAACATAGTCATCCAAATTGAAGGTGACATACCGCGTGAAATAAAAGGGATTTTTTGGGAAAATCTAACCTCTTCATATGACATTTTGTTAGCAGAGGTGGATTGGCCACCCCCATTCGTTTTAGCTGCACATAAAGGAGAGGAGGTAATCCTTCCAAGCTTTTCACGGCATGTCCCAAAAGACAAAGCTGAAGCACTTGCAGCTGAGTGGGCTGTGTACCTGGCACCAGCGTTATACCGCAACCATGTGGGATGGGATGAAGAATCACCTCCTCATGCAATACCTTTGCGGTCACTACCGCAGCCACAACCCCAATATCCCATCAAACGGCAGGCAAAAGGCCCCGTCTCCGAAATTCTGACACAGTTGGAATATCAGGGAGTAATCGAACCATGCGTATCACCTATGAACAATCCCCTTTTCGTGGTTTCTAAACCCGATGGATCGTACCGCTTAGTTTTGGATTACCGGCATTTAAATTCCCATTGTCGGAACTTTGCGGTACAGAATACACATAGTTCTGCGCTTGTAGACAGTCTTGTTCGTAAAAAATATAAAACGACACTTGACCTTTCAAACGGTTTCTACACGCACAACCTAGCCCCGGAGAGTGGTCAATGGAACGCATTCACTTCCGGTGGTAAATTATTCCAGTTCCGGCGTTTACCCATGGGCTACAAAATAGTCCGGGTATATTCGCCGCCCGTGTTGTTTCTTTGTTAAATGACATTGATCAAGACGCATGTTCGTACGTAGATGACATCTATCTGACAGACGACGAGTTATATCAGCATCTGTCCCGTGTGGACCGCATTATTCTTGAATTTGCGGAGCAGGGTTACAAATTTAACTTTGCTAAGTCACACATTGCTGAATTTACCGTTCTGTTCTTGGGCTATGAGCTCAATAACGAAGGTAAGGGCTTAGCCCCCCATTTCTTGGAAAAATGTGCACATTTGTGCCCCCCAAATACTCTGAAGAAACTTCAGTCTTTGCTGGGTTTCCTGAATTTCGGGCGTACTTACATTCCCGAATATGCCCAGCGTATCAAGCCTTTGTATGCTTTGATACAACCTACTTATTCAAGGTCTTGCTGGCTGCCTGAGCATACCTCGATTCTGCAGTCTTTGCAGACAGACCTATTGGAGTCTAAATATCTTTTGACTCGTGATAACCACACAAACTTGGTGATTAGAATAATTCCGGGGGCGGTGGGATTCACATACTTAACCTTTAATGAAGGTGATACAGTACCCATCGCATACAAGTCACATCTGTACACTTCCGCTGAATTGCGCTTTACATCTGTTGAAAAAGTTCTAACTGCAGTTCAAATGGCGATTCTAAAAGAACGTGCACTGGCACAGGGAAAGCGAATTCTGGTGGTAACACCCTGTCCTGCCCTAGAGGCAGTAACAAAGGCAAGTGTACCGAACTCAAAAGCAATGCATCCCCGTTGGATACAATGGGCTACATCCTTGACGTCTTCGGACGTCACTTTTGTTTTTGATTCTTCTCTTCAGACTCAGGAGTTTTTACAGTATGAATTCGTTCATCCTCCTCCTTTGTTTTTACTGCCGCTTGAGGATTACAAATGTGTGATCTACACCGATGGTTCGGCGCAACCGGCCACTGGGTCCAAGCACGCTTATTCAGCTGCATGTGCTATTGTTGCGGGTTCCTTTGTAAATGGAACGTTCAAATCCTCTGTAGTGCACACTCGCACACTTGGAGATAGTACCGCACAATTGGCCGAGCTGCATGCATTGCTACTTGCGCTTGAGTTCGCTTCTCAGGATGAGACAACTCTTATTGTATGTGATTCCTTCTACTGTGTACAGTCTTACAATGACAATCTGTTTTTCTGGTCGAAAAATGACTACAAGGACGCAAAAGGGAGCACAATTAAGCATAAAATGCTTTGGGTTCGAGTGGCAGAATTGCAACAACGTCTGCCCCTCACACAGGTGGTTCACACCTTAGGCCATCAGCGGGTGGGCGCACGCGCTATTGGTAACGATCTGGCAGATGAAGCTGCCCGTTCGGCAGTAGTCACGTGTTCAGTAGCAGCGGTTACCAGGTCCATGTCTAAAATTGACTCTGTTATTCTAGCAGCTATTGCTGCAACCAAGGAAGGTGATAATTACCCTACAGGGTTCCCTTCCAAGTATTCTTACAAATTAAGTCCCGATCAGGTTCCTTATGTAACAATACCTGACGTTGGAGATCGGCTGATCCCCAACGCGGACCGCAGGAGTGCCTTGATATCAGCTGCACACGAAGGCATGGCTTCTGCTCATGCAGGTGTGTCAGCTACAGTTTCCATCTTGCAGCAGCGTTATTGGTGGCATGGATTGTATAAAGACACCCGTGCTTTGGTGCTTTCCTGCGACGTTTGTCAACAGATTAAGCCTTCCACGGTAACACGCCCTCCACAGACTCCGCTCTGCATTGCTAACAGACCCTTTGGGTGTGTTTACTTGGATCACTGCGGTCCATTCTCATCAGACACTGCCTATAAATACATCTTAGTAGCAGTGGACTCGTGCACACGGTTCCTCTGGGTCTGGCCACAACGTAGTGCTGACGCTCGAAATGTAATCAGGGATTTGCGTGTCTTTGTGGGAATTTTCGCATGCGGCACCTTCCATTCGGACCAAGGTCCGGCGTTTGCCTCTAGGGCTTACAAGGATGCAATGGCTTCGCTTGGGGTGCGGGTGAAATTTTCGTCTCCGTATAGGCCTGAGGGCAACTCTATCGTTGAACGAATGAACCGTGACTTAAAGCAATCCTTAACAGCTAGAGTTATAGGTACTGGCAGGAACTGGCTGGCCCACTTGTATACCGTTCAACGTGCACTTAATAATCTCCCTAGAAGACCTCTGGGTGGGCGGACCCCATACGAAATGCTCTTTGGCATAAGAATGTTTGTGCCTGACCTTGAAGGTCCAGACATCGCGGCGCAATCCGCCAAGTTTGATGTAGATAACCATTCTGCTATGTTACAGGACTTACAAGAAGCCCGAGACAAACTTGCAACTACACATTTGCCTTCAGCCACAGATCCTGCGTTGCAGATTCCGGTAGCCGGATGGCTTCCAAAGGTTGGAGAACTGGTTCGGGAGAAGGTTGAAAACAAAAAAGAATTCGGCCCCTCTTTTCGTGCACCGGTTCCAGTTCTGGGCTTGAAGGGAACACGTACAGTCATTTTACCACCGCTTCCTGGTCGCAAGGAGAACAGATACATCTCAGTGGAAAATGTCAAGCTACAGCGCCTGGCCGATCCTGAATAGTGTCACACCAGCGGTCTCTTGTCCTGCCATTTATCGGACATATGTTCGTGGCCCATCTACACGAACGGTCGCTGATACTGTAATTGAGATGGTTGACTTGCCTGAAACTACAATTGATCCCCAACTCTCCACCAATATCGACGAGGACGAGTATACTTATCCTGCATCTGAATCGGTGGCACATCAACCAACAACGCCACTTGGCCCGACTCGTTATTCCTTTGATTCGGATTCCACTTCTTCAAAAGTCCCATCCAAGTTCAGTATTTTTATATCCTGGTTTAGAGGCAATTTTTTGATTCCACCCTGGACATACATCTGGTTGGTACTTTTCTTGATTTTTTTGTTCATGTCCATTGGCTTTGTCACAGTGTTTTTTCTACTAATCAATGGTCACTATTTACCTGAACGCTCTGCTGTAGACTATGTTTCTGGAACTTTGGCTCCTCATTCCTCGTCTCACATCATGAAGCGTGACCATACATTTGTGAACATTTCAGCTTTTCCAGTTGCTGATGGCATCGTATGGGATGCAGTGAACTATCAAATCCATGGTCCGACAGAAATTATTAATGTACCTAATGTCCTTCGTGTTTCAATGGGTGATGTAGTACAAAATAACATTCATTCTGATGATTGGGATGTGCATGCCGTTGAAGCATTGTTTGCCGATTTAAAATATTATGCATCTTTTAATGCTGAAGATTTATATATGAATTCTGCGAATTATGCCGATTTGTATTGTTACCAACATTGGGGTAATCATTTTCTCCATAAGCCAAGTGCCCTGCGTAGTTCTGTTAACTACACCCAATGGGAACATTGTCCAAACCCCTTGCCAGGTAGCTCACAAACTCTTCGAAATAAGTTTACCTATTTTACTGATTTTAATCGGTCGAACCCTGCATCCTATTATTTTAGACTTAATACCACATCAACTCAGAAAATTATGTTGACACACACCAAATTGCTTTATTCGGGTTCCTTTTTAAGTGCCCTAGCTGTGGGTGGTTATGAGTACTGGGAGGATACAATAGATTTGAAATCCATTTGGGGCTCCAAGCCATGGCAGGTACAGGGAACCGAGGCGTTGCATCGTGCTTGCCTCATCCCTACCCAAATTATGTTCCTAAATGCTTCCATCTATCAAACTACGTGTTGGGGCTTAGCTACCACTAAACAATTAAACTCGCCCTCAATTCCATCCCTTTCGAGTTTTCCCAATGATAGCTCACGTCTTAACCTGTCCCTGGCGACCCTACAGGCTCTGTTACAGAATAATTCGTTTAATGTTTCCGAAATCGATCTGTCACCCTGGTTGGTATGGCCTATATCATCTAATGCATGCCAAATGCGTTTTCACGACTCAGGTACTGGCTACACACAGGATAGGCCTGATCCGAGATTTACTGCTTCCCGTACTGTCACTACATATTCTGTTGGTAAATTATGCAAACAATGGCTACAACATTCGTCCCTTGATTCTGTTAAACAACATTTGTCCCTCCTTTCAGGCACTATTGATCTGTCCGACTTTGTTTTGGGACCTCGTGGTCCCCGACCTAAGAGATTCATTTATGAAACGTATAATGAACTCTGGAAGCTATCACAAATGGAAGCTGCTTCCCGTCTTCGGGAAATAGATCAAGCAAATTTGGAAAAGGT
This sequence comes from Calotriton arnoldi, assembly GCA_963921515.1. Lineage (NCBI taxonomy): Eukaryota > Metazoa > Chordata > Amphibia > Caudata > Salamandridae > Calotriton > Calotriton arnoldi. The sequence continues at coordinate 177,781 of CAWUFW010019035.1, read as the reverse complement.
GCTTGCTGTTGTTGACAATAGTATTAATACCCTGTCTTCTCGCATTTATACTTTAGAGAATATTGTGTCCTCTGTTGTTGATATTGTACAAGATGATGTTTCTGTGTTATATCATGGTCAGAATCAATTGCGCTCAGTTATGCAGTTTGCATGGACTTTACAAACGCTTAAGTTAGGTAAAGTTCCTTGGCATTTTTTGAACACCTCTGCCTTGTTTCTACCTTTTAACTTAACTGACAAACAGCAATTTATGTCCATGAAAGATGCAACTTACACTCTATTACATATCGAAAAGATGGATCCTTTGCCGTTCTCTGTAGCAGAACTTGATTCTGCTGTGTGGCTAGTTCATGGGGTTATCGCTTTACCTTTTTCCTTGTTTGAATTTGACTCGTGCATGAAACATTATCCTGTGGGCCGTTACCGGCCCTTGGGCAGTGCTTTCCTGCATGAACTCTGGTCCTTGCCTTTCATGTATAAATGCCTTCGGGACGGCAAGGAAGTCTTTCTCACGGGGGAGTACTGCGACTCGACTATGGGTCATTCGCTTATTTGTAAACACATTAAATTGCATGGCTCATGTAGCGTTTCCGCTCCTAATCTTGCTTGTGTGCTGAAAGGTATTCCTGCTCCTGTTATTTCTCCTACTTTCACTCTTCTTTCCAATGGTAGTTATTTACTTTTAAATAACGAAAACTGTTGTGGCCTGCAGGCTGGCATTCCTTACATTGTAACAGTTTCGCACAGGGTTGTCTGCTGCAAAAATGTGCTTTTTCCTCCCCCTCATGGCAAGGTTGATATCTCTATTTGGCCTTCCATCCCTACCATGGAGGCAGATTTCAATAGACTGAGCAGAATAAAGGCACTATTATTGAACAAGGAAGTTATGCTCACGTCCGCCCGGGAGACATTCATTCTCCAGGTGGCGAGTACCCACAGTGAAATACAGGCCCTTTTGAACACTAATCTCCCCCAACATTTTGGGGAGTTAATTCATCATATTTTTAACGCATCTAACACAGAGGGTCTGGTACACTTTTTTAAAGTCGTGGGGTCTGGTTTGGTGTCCTCCTTCCAAACTATTTTTGGTGTCATCCCGGCGTTTATTCATTCTATTTTTTCCAGCGTCTTTGGCGGTTTCCCGTTGATCATCGCCTTAGCGGCTGGTGTCCTGTTATTACTCTGTTTTATGCGCAATGGCTGCTCCCCGATGGGACCTGCTCGTTCCAGAACGCCTCCAGCTGCTTCGTGAGCGCCTTTTGGCTGGTTTTGGTGTCTTGCCATTGGCGACACTGAGTGTGTCATATACTCTTTCCTTTCGCTTTGCGTATTTCACTTGCGTGCAACCTGTAATGACTTGCATCCGCTGTCCTTTCACCTGGACCTTGGATTATTGCCTCTCCAATTCGTCATTGTCTGTTCCGGATTTTGTTCAGTTGATGGGTCCCTTAGAGGCCCATGAGCAGGACTGTTCCGTTGCCGGCTGTATGGCGCGTGCGGCTGCACTGGGGATTTTGGCGCAATGGGATATCTGGGCGGCTGCCCAGGATCTCCTACAACAAAGCTGTTTCGTTTATCACGCAAGTTGTCCCGCATTGCTCTTGGATGCTCCCTCTGCTGAGGAGCATTCCTGCTCTTTTGATCTCATGGATTGGATGGCATCTATGTTTTTTGACGATTCCAATGATGCCCTTTTGGAGGGTATGGCCTTTTTCTGCACTTACACTTTCATGGATTGACTTGTTTTTCGCCGTTTGGGCGCTCCCTGTGCTCTACTGGATATATTTTTTTTTGCCCTCTGTCTTGGCCGCCGGACTGACCAGGGGAGGGTGTCTTGTGGTTTGTTGCCTGCCTTGTTATGTTGGCCTAGGACTAGCTGCCATGCTGCTTTTCTTTGCGCACGTTACACTGAGCCAGGGCTCCCTCGCCCTTTGCTCTTGCCAAGTTCTTTTGCGCTGTCTGCACTTTCTGTCTTACACCTTTTCTCTTGTTCGATTTGGGCTCAGACTGCACAACATGTACAAGGTCGCATAACAATGTATTTCGGTTCTTCCTGATATGGCCAGTCTCGCGCACCCAGACATAACATTAGGCGCAACTGACATGAAACTTTGTGTGCCTTTAATACTGGGGTTTTTACTGGCGCTTGACACACTTGGAGGAATCCTTTCCAGGGAGAAGAGCTGGGATTGTCTGCTGATGTAGTTCTGCATCTAGAGACCGAGGTATGAGGGTTCGCTAGTCAAAGCCCAGAGGTCTTCTATTTTTATAATAAACAATCTTACTGCACGGGGAGGGTGGTAATGTTATTTAGACATTTATCCACTGAGTTATGAAATGCTTTCCCCGTTTGTATTCTATGGAATTGTAACCATGCTGCTTATATTATTCATATGCATTATGCTATTAGTACTGACACGTGTACTGTACATTAGAGCACGTAAGTTGGAATAAACATTTTAACCTATTCAGTGTCTCTTCCTACGCACCTTGTGGACAAGTACGAGTGAGTGACGAAAGAGTGTTCTTGCTTCTGCGAGTCCTGAGATAAAGATACCGTGTTCTGGGTTGTCCAATCATTGGTACTTGGGTGCTAATGGGATGCTAAGCTAGTTGGGTTGGGGTTTTTGGGTGCTACGGTATATGGTAGGCAAACCACTGTATTCCGGGGTCCCATTATCCTGTGCATAGCTCTGTGTATGTGCAGAAACCTTATGACAATAGATCTGCTGACAGCAGATGATCTTAGATTGGCTCTAGGAGCTAATGGGTCTGAATCAGTGAGTGGGTCAATTACAGTATCTGGGTCAGATGATGAAAATCAGAATGACCAAGACTCTGTGATTGAAGGGCCAGGCCTCAAGGGGCCTGAAAAGGACAGAGGAATTCTCCCTAAGAGAGCTGACAGAGTGGAGGAGAGGCATAGGTCGCCTTCCAGGGAATCTGACCACTCTTATCACTCTGGCAGAGAATTTGTCCAGCAGAGGAACTCATACTTTCCCATAAGAGAGACCTCCTCTAAAAGAATGTGCAAACTGCTGCAGTATGAGGAAGCAAGAGTTGCCCTCAGAACCAAGCAGTTGGCACTGGATAGAGAAGCCCTGGAGATCCAGAGAGCTTCTAGAAGAGAGGGGTTAGAACCCCTTGGTGGCAGCAACAGTGTCCCTAGAGGCAGAGAATCTATTCCAGACCATAGGAACCTGAGCAAGGTTGTTCCTCCCTACCAGAGTGGGGATGATATCCAGAAGTGGATAACTGCTATGGAGAGGGCCTGTAGAGTACATCAGGTTCCCCAAAAGCAGTGGGCAGCAATCTTGTGGCTCTCCTTTTCAGACAAAGGTAGAGACAAGCTCCTCACTGTTAGAGAAGAGGATGCTGATAATTATGAAGTCCTGAAGAGTGCACTGATAGATGGGTTTGGCTTAACCACTGAGCAGTACAGGTTAAAGTTCAGAGACACCCAGAAGGCACAGACTCAGGACTGGACTGACTTTGTAGATTGTGCAACCAAGGCTCTGGAGGGTTGGCTGGTTGGCAGTAGGGTTACTGATTTCAAGGGATTGTATAATCTGATGATGAGAGAACAGATCCTTAATAATTGCCAGAACCAGTTGTTGCATCAATACCTGGTGGACTCAGATCTGACCTCTCCCCAAGAATTGGGAAAGAAGGCAGACAAATGGGTCAGAACCAGGGTGAGGCAGAAATCCCAGAACCAAGGGGGGACACTAAGAAGCAAGATCCTAAGGGCTCTGAGAAAAGTGGGGATAAGTCAAAAGACCAGAAGTCTTCACAAGGGCCCCAAAAATCTGCATCTGGTGGGGAGTCACAATCCAACAAGGGAAAAGGCCAAAAGAAGCCCTGGTGCAAATTCTGTAAACAGAAAGGGCACTGGACTTCTGATTGCAACAAGTCCAAAGACCAAACCACCCCCACTCCTGCCCCTAAGGCAACTGTTCCCCCTAGCTCAGCTACTGGTGGAGGTGGTACACAGAATAAGGGTGTAGTAGGGTTGACCCTGGGTTCTGAAGTGGACTCTGACCTAGTCAGAGTGCCCACTCAGGCAATGCTGATTTGTGAGGGAGACCTTAATATGTCCTTCCTAGTAAGCCCCAGTAATCTGGGCAAATACAAACAGCAGCCTGTAATAAATGGCAAACAGGCTTTGGCATTTAGGGACACAGGTGCTAGTGTCACCATGGTGGCAGAGGATCTTGTGGACCCTGGACAGATCATCCTGGGCGAAATGTACCAGGTGACCAATGGAAGCAATGTCAAGACCAACCATAGTCTGGCAGTTGTGAATTTCTCCTGGGGAGGGGTAACTGGCCTCAAGAAGGTTGTAGTCAGTGCAGACCTCCCTGTCGAATGTCTATTGGGCAATGATCTAGAGACTTCAGCCTGGTCTGAAGTAGAGTTATGGACTCATGCTGAGATGTTGGGCATCCCTGCAGAGGTATTTGCTGTGACCAGGTCACAAGCAAGAATGCATGACACTGAACCAGCTCTGGATCCTGGAACAATGGACCAGATGCTTCCCAAGAGGAGGAGCAGTAGGGTAAAGGCAGTGCCTTCCCCTCAGTCTCAGATCACAGATTCACCCCCAGAGGGAGGTGAAGCAGATCCTGAAGAAGGAACTGCCCCAGAGGGACTTGAGCCTGATCAGGTTGAGTTCTTGGGGGAAGGGGGCCCTTCTAGGGAAGATCTGAGTAAGGAGCAACAGTGCTGCCCCTCTCTTGAACCCCTCAGACAGCAGGCTGCTGCTGAGGCTGCTGGGAGTGCTAGTGGGTCCCATAAAGTTTATTGGGATGAGGGACTCCTATATTCTGAGGGTAGAGATCCAGCCCCTGGAGCCACCAGGAGGATGGTAATACCTCAGAAGTTTAGGGGTTCCTCTTGACCCTAGCACATGACATCCCTTTAGCAGGACACTTGGGCCAAAACAAGACCTGGGACAGGCTGGTTCCACATTTTCATTGGCCACATATGTCCAGAGGACACAAAGGAGTTTTGTCGCTCCTGTGTCACATGCCAAGCCAGTGGTAAGGCAGGTGGCACAACAAAGGCCCCCTGATACCACTACCTGTGGTGGGGGTACCCTTTGAAAGGGTAGCATTGACATTGTTGGTCCCCTTGACCCTCAAACTGCATCTGGGCACAGGTTTATCCTGGTGGTAGTGGATCATGCCACCAGGTACCCAGAAGCAATTCCCCTGAGGACCACCACAGCCCCTGTGGTGGCAAGAGCCCTCATTGGAGTCTTCTCCAGAGTGGGTTTCCCAAAGGAGGTCATTTCTGACAAAGGTACCAACTTCATGTCAGGATATCTAAAAGCAATGTGGAAGGAGTGTGGTGTAACTTACAAGTTCACCGCCCCTATCACCCACAATGCAATGGTTTAGTTGAACGCTTCAACAAAACCTTGAAAGGAATGATTAAAGGTCTCCCAGAGAAGCTTAGGCGGAAATGGGACCTTCTTCTTCCTTGCCTGTTGTTTGCATACAGAGAGGTTCCACAGAAGGGGGTTGGTTACAGCCCATTTGAGCTTCTGTTTGGGCATCCTGTGAGAGGTCCACTGTGTTTGGTAAAAGAGGGCTGGGAGTTACCTCTCAAGCCCCCAAACAAGATGTGATGGACTATGTACTTGGTCTCCGCTCCCGGATGGCAGAGTACATGAAAAAGGCAACCAAAAACCTGGAGGCCAGCCAAGAATTACAAAAAGCTTGGCATGACCAAAGGCTGTACTGACTGTATACCAGCCAGGACAGAAAGTGTGGGTGTTGGAGCCTGTGGCCCCAGCAGCCCTCCAGGACAAGTGGAGTGGCCCCCATACAATAGTTGAACAAAAGGGAGAAGTCACCTACCTGGTGAATCTTGGAACTCCCAGGAGCCCCTGAGGGTGCTCCACGTCAACAGATTAAAGCCATATGTTGACAGGGCTGACATGGGCTTGCTCATGGCAACTGATGAGGACCAGGAGGAGGAGAGCGACCCTCTCCCTGACCTGCTCTCTCAGAACCCTGATGATGGGTCAGTAGATGGTGTTGCTTTGGCAAGCAGCCTCACTGACCATCAGCAAACTGAGTGCAGACAAGTTCTGCAACAGTATAGACGTATGTTTAGCCTGACCCCTAGTCAGACTTCCTGGTGCACCCATGAGGTGGACACTGGAGACAGTCTGCCTGTCAAGAATAAAATCTACAGGCAACCTGACCATGTCAGGGACTGTATCAGTACTGAAGTCCAGAAAATGTTGGAGCTAGGTGTAATTGAGCCTTCAGATAGCCCTTGGGCTAGCCCAGTAGTCCTGGTACCCAAGCCTCATACCCAGGGTGGTAAGAAAGAAATGAGGTTTTGTGTAGACTACAGAGGCCTCAATGCAGTCACTAGGACTGATGCCTATCCCATACCAAGGGCAGATGAGCTGATTGATACTTTGGCCTCAGCCAAGTATCTGAGCACGTTTGACCTGACAGCTGGCTACTGGCAGATCAGGTTAGCTGATGATGCAAAAGCCAAAACAGCATTTTCGACCCCTGGTGGGCACTACCACTTCGTGGTGATGCCCTTTGGATTGAAAAATGCACCTGCCACTTTTCAGAGGTTGGTGAATAAAGTTCTGACAGGGATGGAAACTTATTGCTCAGCTTATCTAGATGATATTGCTGTCTTTAGTTCCTCCTGGCAGGATCACCTGGTCCACCTCAGGAATGTTTTGGAGGCCCTGCAGAAAGCAGGCCTCACTATCAAGGCCACTAAGTGCCAGATAGGGCAGAGTCAGGTTGTATACCTGGGCCACCTTGTAGGTGGAGGCCAGGTTCAGCCTTTACAGAGCAAAATCCAAACCATAATGGAATGGGTTGCTCCAACCACCCAGACACAGGTGAGAGTCTTTCTTAGGCCTGACTGGGTACTATAGGAGGTTTGTCAAGGGATATGGATCTATAGTGACCCCCTTGAATGATATGACCTCAAAGAAAATGCCTAAAAGGTTCAGTGGACAGCTAGCTGTCAAAAGGCATTTGAAGACCTAAAGCAGGCCATGTGCACTGCCCCCATCTTACAGAGTCCAGACTACACCAAAAAGTTCATTGTCCAAACAGATGCTTCTGAGCTGGGTGTGGGAGCTGTACTGTCTCAACTGAATGATGAAGGTCAAGACCAGCCAGTAGCTTTTATTAGCAGAAGGCTGACCCCTAGAGAGAAACGTTGGTCAGCTATAGAGAGGAGGCCTTTGCTGTGGTGTGGGCCCTGAAGAAGCTGAGGCCATACTTGTTTGGCACTCACTTCATAGTTCAGACTGACCACAAGCCCCTCCTATGGCTTAAACAGATGAAAGGTGAAAACCCAAAACTTTTGAGGTGGTCCATTTCCCTACAGGGGATGGACTATACAGTGGAACATAGACCTGGGACCCAACATGCCAATGCAGATGGACTCTCAAGGTATTTCCACTTTGAACACGAAGACTCAACTGGTCAAGGTTAGTTTAGTGTCCCTGCGTTTGGGGGGGGGTTGTGTAGGAGAGTAGGATCTGCCTCTTATGTTGCCCCCACTTTTTTTCTGATGTTTACACTGGTTTCTGGCTATAGTCTGGCTGGGGCCCTGCTAATCAGGGCCCCAGCCTCTCTGTTCTCTCTAAACGACTTGGAGTGCACTCTATGTGCACTAGTGATTGGATGCTGTGGTTCCTTATGAGTCCCTAGTATATGGTACCTTAGGTGCTAAGGGCATAGGTACTTCACAGGCCTACCAGGGGCTGCAGCATGTATTATGCCACCCCTGGGAAGCAGACTAAATCTGACACCACAGGCCTGCTACTGCAGCCTGGGTGAGGAAGTGCTAGCACCCCTCACTGAGATATAGGTCCCCTATATCTCTCCTACACACACATATAAACCTATCAGTCACCCCTAAGGGCAGGCCCTATCAATCCTGAGGGCCGGTTGCTTGGCTTCTATGTGAGGGGGTGCCTCTGCCTGAGCAGGGCCCCTCTGCAGCTCTCAGAGTCCATTCTCTGGTGCTGTTTGTGGATGCGGTTAAACCATATACTTTTAAGTGCATTATATCCTCGCGGTAAAATGCTAACTTTGGAATGGCTGCATCGAAACATGTCGTGTTTGGTGCCAAACATCTTGGAATACTACCCCCCCGCCAGTCCTGGCGGCGGGGGTAGCATTCCACCCTTCTAGAGGGATAGACATGTACCTACTGTGGAAACGCGGTAGAATCCTGCAGAGCCCTGGCATCACAAAATGGATGCCACCAGTCACAGACACTGGGCTGCCCTCCTGCTGATGACCAACACTCGCAGTGGAGGAAGCCCAACAATAGATATCCTGTCCCAAGGGGTGTGACCACCTTCCAGACAGGGTTAAGTGTATTGGGGCTGGGTGGGTGCACTCTTAGATTGCTTTGAAGTCCTGCACTGGGGGAGCAGAAGGCTCCTCTGTGCATACCCCAGTTCCAACCGGCTCAGGGGCTACCTGCCCCTGCTCTGGCATGAAACTGGACAAAGGGAAGTGGGTGTAGCCACCCCCTCCCCTGACCCTCCCATAGGTAGGGTCATAGAGCTAGTCCCTCCCTTTCTTTTAGTATAAGAGGGGGAACCTGTGCCTTGCAACCTAGATTTCCCTGGACGACGCTCTGAAGAAGAATCCCGGACCTTCGACATTCCACTACCTTTGGAATACTGAAGAATCTCCCTTGGAGTCAAGGAGTGACTCCCCTGCTTGGCAGGCACCAAAAACTACAAACAACAGTCGCAAACTATGCCACTCCCGCCGGAGTCCGAAGTCCCTGCAGCCCAAGAAGTGGATTTCCTGACTTCTCAAAGGCCATCGTGAGTCCCCAGTGAAGCTGAGGCCAGTGGACCCCAAGAGTGACGAGGAACCGTGACCCCTGGGTACCGTGCACTATTGTCAAGTGCAACCCCTTCACAATGTTCCACGAACTTGTGCTTTGAAGCACGTGTGGGCCTAGCCTCCAGCAGGAATCCCTCCGAAGATCAGAGGCCTACCATGTCCCGAGTGACCATGGGCCCCTGTTCAGCGAATCCTCCCAAGGTGTCTTCGCAATCCCTTGCCAGCCGGCTTGTGGGTCCCTAGAAGACTTTCTAAAGACACCAAAGGGCTCCCCTGGTTGCTCCAGGCCTGCCCTGACTTACCCTTGCTGGGTGAGTCCCACAGACCTTGCTGGTCTGCGCCATTGCCTCTTCACACTTTCCCCAAGACTTGCTGTTACCAAGGCTTGTTGGCTCCAATCGAGTCGCCGACACCGCAGTAAGCTGCAGACATCATGGGACACGCCGAATCCAGCTCCAGGTCATCGTCGACGCCTCCTGGACCTCGTGGCTGAAGAGTCAAGGCACCCGCGAACGACCTGAATCTTGCAACGACGGTGGGCATCCATCTTCCTTGCCCCGAGTCACTGCCAAGTGACTTTGAACACTGTCCCCTCTGCTTTCAGGTCTTCCATCTTCTGAATCCAGGCTTGGATTCCTCCGGACACTTCTCCTGTCGCCGCAAGCAGCAAGGCTTCACTGGCTCCCATTGAAAACGACGCCGCGACCCGACACAAAGAACACCTATGCACCCGGCTCCCCTGGGTGAGGTAACTTCAGCACTACGGTGCTCCTGTGGGTGTGGGCCCTAGAACTACTTACCCTGTAAGTGACTTGCTTGTAGCTTCCCTAGAAGTGCCCTAAAACTCTTATTTTCTAAGTGCGACAATTGCGCTGACTCGTACAGGGTTCGCGTCTGTGTTAGACACACTGCGTCCATCTCCTTTGTAACACTATCTAGAACTGTGTCCTTCGACTCGTACTGAGTCCGATCGGTGTTCGCATCGAACACACAAGGGGCCTGTAACATCAAGACCTCCATTGCACTGACTCGCACAAGGTTCGCGTCTGTGTTAGACACAGCGCGTCCATCTCCCTTGCAACTCTATCTGTAACCGCGTCCTTCGACTCGTACAAGGACCGATCGTTGTGTTCGCCTCGAACATGCAAGGGACCTTTAACATTGAAATCTCAATCGGGTCTGAGCGCATAGACTCGCACAGGACTCGCACCGGTGCCAGGACACCGCGTCCGTCCCCTGTGGGTCTCCTACAACTACCTGGGGTGGTTCTTGGGGGTCCCTCGATTCTAGATGCCCTAGACCTAGGTCTAGCCAAACTAAGATTGTGATATTCGATTGTGCTAAACTTAATTTGATAACATTTGACTTGTACATATGTTCCTGACTTCTAATCTCATAAAGAGATTAGTAGAGAGTGTTTATTAATAAATACATATATATTTGATATCTATACCTGTGTGGTGTCTTTTCATTTGGTGATTCAAGAGATTGTGTGGTAAAACAAGCTGCTTTACATTCCTTCAAGACTTAGCCTGAAGGCTGCTCTCCACAGCTACCACTAGGATAGCTTTCTATAAAGGTTGTCTTAAACCTATCTACCGTAAGAGTCGAATTGTTCTGGTGCAAGTTGTCCACTTTAATTAGTGAACAGCATATACCAGGCCAACTTCTCACACCGCCCAATGATCATCTGGGGTGCCCCTCCGGCTACCACCTGGTCGGAGTCTCCTTGTGAATTGCTGAGCGACTACTTGTCTGTACTTACACGAACTTTGTGTTCTATTAATCAGCAGGTTCAGGAAGCGTTGCCCGACCGATCCACGGGGCCGGCCACCTACAAGGAAGTGCTGACACACGACCACCCAGTGTACGGCCTCCAAGAACCAGAGCTTGAACTGTTTGAAGACAACACAGTACCAGCCAAAGAGAGATACAACCTCCGTCCTCACACAACCTCTGGAGCTCCAGCGACTGGACAGGAGGGCTGAACAAAAAGTCGCAGGGCGGTAGTACAGTCTGGAAGGGTGGATTGATACTCCTTATAGTGGGGTATTAAGAAGCCTAGCCAGTGAAGCAACCACCAGCTACCGGCGACGCGTAGGGCTCAGCCTCCCTCTCCGACAGCTGTAGAGCCCAAAAAGAAGATTGGCTATGCCTAATAACGCAGCCATACCACCCCTCGAGAAGAAGAAGGCATACCATAACAAACTGTATAACCGAAGGTCAATAGTGCTAACAATATTTCTCTGCCTCACAATCATTTTTACCATCATCTTCTGGATTATGGAAGAAAAAGCGCCGGCGAAAGGTACCATATTGCCGACTGATGCCACACCTACTGAACACTTACAGGTGTCCTTGCCCCCTTATCTCCAACACAGAAGACAAGACTTTTGGAACAACACTTTTATTCAAATGTTGCATCAACATAATATGGTCTTGAACAAAACGAACTGTTGGGTCTGTGGTCTCCTGCCTCAATCCACGGAAAACCCAATATCGCTTTTTCCTTACCCCTATTCTGTACATGCCTCTTGCCTTGCCTGGATGATGCTCATCATGGATGCCCAGCAGACTAGCAACATCGCTGATACCATTCTCCAGCAATTCCGGGACGAATTATGGTGGAACAAGACAGGCAACACCATCAACCCTTTCTGTCCAACTAACAGTCCCATGAAAATATCGGAAGATGAGCAAGAGGAAATGCTGATCTTCAACACCACTGACCATCTGCGCTTTTCTAGCTTCAAAAAGAAGGCCCCCGCCAAGCAAACATTGCCCCTATTAGTTGTTCGCATTCCTGGACTTATATGCATCAAAGGCTTAGGTACTGAGTACGTTGGGGACAGCTCTTGTGCCATAACAGCAACTCTGAACATGACATTTCCACCACCGCTTGTTGCTTCCCCAAACACTTATTTTGTGTGTGGGACAAAAGCATACACCTGGCTTCACAAAAACTGGGGAGGCACATGTTATATAGCGTTTCTCCTTCCTCCTGCCTATATTGCTCCTCCTCTTCATCATCGCATCCGCTGCAGCAACAAAGTGGTCGACCAAGCAGACACTACCTCTCAACTGTTCCTGGATGCCATGAAAGGCATCCTTCTCTTCTGGGGGCCGATGGAAAACAGCAGAACCATTCGCCACCTCATCAGGGTCATGGAAGCAACTGTCAACATCACAGCTGGTATTCTGGCCAACAACACAGCGGAGCTCCAAGCGGTACGCCTCGTCGTTTTACAAAACCGCATGGTCCTTGATGTCATCCTTGCTGACCGCGGAGGAGCGTGCCGCATCATCAGCACCAGCTGCTGTGTGTACATCCCAGACCATTCCTCATCTGTCTATGAGGCTATTTCCACGCTTCATCGAATCACTTCTGATCTTCATCAAGATACCGGCTCATGGTCCCTTGGCCCCTGGTTGTGGCAACTTCTACTGACTTGGGGATGGAAAGTCCTAATGATCTTCCTAATACCTCTTGTATTAATTTTCTTTTGCTGTCTTTGCATTCAATGCGGTCCCCCACTTTGCGGCCTCTGCGCAAGTGCTATCAAGCCAGTCCCTATAAATACTCATGTCGAGAACAATAAAATAATGATCGAACGTGAGATACAGCTATTGATGGACATTGCAATTGACTAAAAATGATTTCGCTTATGGCAAAAGGAGGGACTGTGGAAAAGTATGTCTGTTGTCTTGCCATTAGCTCAGCCATTTTGCGCTTCATCCTCCATTGCGACCTCTCTACAGGGGTAACAAATGCTCTGTTGCTTCACATCTTGATTCACCTCACCTCTGCACTGCCACCAACGCCCTATTTCTGACCTGACCTGCCGCCACCTGCCTGGACTCATGCTAAAACCAGTCGAACAGGACTGCCCATGCCCTTGTTTGCCACAATCTGACTGAACTCTTGCTAAACCCCAGTTTAACAGGACTGTTCACCTGCGCTTACTGCCCTCACCCTGCCCTTCGCCCTACAGGGCTTGACAGCTACCATCTGCTAGCTTATCAGATTGACCTCTGCTTGTTGTGTAATTATGGTGTTCACCTACGCCCTGCAGGGGCCCAACAGTGACCATCTGCTAACTTATCAGATTGACCTCTGCTTGTTGTGTAATTATGGTGTTCACCTACGCCCTGCAGGGGCCCAATAGTGACCATCTGCTAACTTATCAGATTGACCTCTGCCTGTATAATTATGGTGTTCATTGTTTTACTGTACACGTCTCCCTTTGTATAATTATGGTGTTCGTCGTTTTCTGTATACATCCCCCTTTTCATAATCATGGTGTTCTTTCTTTACTATACACGCCTGTAGTGGGGATGAAGGGTATATAAGACGTGGAACCAAAGTGCTTGGCAGATTGCCTCCTCAGACAAGCTGCGGGTGTCTGTTGCTGATGCTCTCTCTCCATCTCATGAGATTGTAATAAATATCCTTTCTCTCGGCGCTCCAGTGTTGGTCTCAGTTTGTATCCCGGACCCGTGGATGAAGGGTGGACCCTTCACCTTTGGGTGGTCTTCCAAGGAGACCCCCAAATCCACACCTCGTTGTGCCTCCCTTACGCCTCCCCTGGGGAGGCGTAAGTTTTTGGCACTGCCTCAGACTTACGATTTCTCATAAATCTGGGGCAGTGTCAAAAAGCCATGGATGTTGCTGGGAACGCCCCCAGCAACACCCATGGAACGCAACTTTCACACAGTTTTCTGCGTGAAAAGGGCACATATTTATGAGGCCATGAAAAGCCATGTAACGTGGCTTTACGTGGCCTTATAAATATGCCAGTGGCACATTGCGCCACAGGAAAGTTAAAAAAGTGACGTTGCGGTGGCACAATAGTGCCGGTAGAGCCTCATCAATGAGGCCCCCAATTTATGACTCACTGTACCAGAATTTCCTGACCAAAGGGGGATGAGCTTCACTTTATTGCACCCCCCCTGTACAGTATAAAGCATGCCATGTACCTAATGCAAATTGAATTTCAGCACACAACTGTAAGAGATGTGGTTGCTATTCCCAGATTGTTTATTTAAACTTAAACTGTTACTGATGGCCAAGCTTTGATGTTCTCCTTTTTGATAATCAGAACGTGCTTTAACACTTTACACATTACCTCTTAAGTTAAGCCTGACTGCTCTGTGCCAAGCTACCAGAGGGTGAGCACAGATTAATTTTTGTTGTGTATCTGACATACGAAGACTAGGATTAAGGTCTCTACTTGGACAGAGGGCAAACCTCTGCCAACTAGAGAACCAATTTCTACCAATTACAAAAAAATGTGTAAGGTTAATGTAAAATTAATGAGGGGTTTAAGGAGGGATATGGTAATACAAAACACACAAACCTTCAAAAGATTAACACCATTGTGTCATGTGTTTCCTGCATGGCCCATTGAAATTGTCCCTGTGTTAGCATAATTGTGCACGTTGTCGGTTGCATTTACTTTGCACATGTTACTATATAAACATACTTGCTTTTGTGCCACATTGTACTTTGACAAGGAACCTGCATATGTTTTCATTTTCTGTTCTTTTCTTGGGATTCAGACTGAACACCACAGACAAGGTCAAACAACAATGACCCTTGGTACTCTCTCAGGTCAGGCACAAGCACCTTGACATAACACGAGAATGTAGCTGCTGGTTATGAGCACACATGTCTTGTCATTTAACTGAGCACAGGAGTTTAAGTAGACACACTGGGGTCGATTCCGATCTCGGCCGGAAGCGCACCTAACACTATTCGTCCGGAAAAAATACAAGCCGAATGCGTGTTTCCCGACCGAATCGTACACTCGTCCGGACGAACAAGTACGATGCGTATAACTACCCAGTTACCGAACGAGCCGTACTCACCCAATCCAGCTCCTGTTCCCCGCCCGAGCCGGATCCGTAAATGCCGATTCGAGCCGCACGGAAGCAAATACACAGCACCTTCCGGCCGGACTAGTACGATGCGCCTTCCGTACGCGCCGAACCCGTTGCTACGTCCGGCACGTTTGAGCATCCGGGCGAGCCGTACATAAGCTCCGTTGTGCGCCACAAGACAATCCACGGCTACGAGACGAACAAGCCAGCAACGAGTACGAGTCGAAGACACGAGAAACCCGAACGAGACGATCCAAGCATGAATCCCATTTCGCAGGTCCTACCTATACTCTACATCTATTACCGGGACCGGCACGGACGCGTACGGCGCAGACGGTAAGTCAAACACCAACAATACAAACAAACTACACGTACCCGAAATATGTCACACACACATAGGGATGCACAAATGACGTACACAAGCAACAGCAGAACCATAGGGGTGGGATGGCCAACACCAATGCCATACACACCCATAGGGGGATGGATGCCTACCACCAACACCACACTACAACCACCCCTACTCATGGGTGGCTAGATGCCTGCCACCACCACCACCCCTACTCAAGGGGGGCTGGATGCCTACCACTACCACCACCCCTACTCAGGGGGGCATGGATGCCTGTCACTACTACCATAACCACCCTTAGGGGCTGGATGCCTGCCACTACTACCACCCCTACTCAGGGGGCCTGGATGCCTGTCACTACCACCACCCCTAATCATGGGTGCCTGGATGCCTGTCACTACTACCATCCCCACCCTTAGGGGGATGGATGCCTGCCACTACCACCACCCCTATCCAGGGGGCTGGATGCCTGTCACTACTACCATCCCCACCCTTAGGGGATGGATGCCTGCCACTACCACCACCACTATCCAGGGGGGGCTGGATGCCTGTCACTACTACCATCCCCACCCTTAGGGGGATGGATGCCTGCCACTACCACCACCACTATCCAGGGGGGCCTGGATACCTGTCACTACTACCATCCCCACCCTTAGGGGGATGGATGCCTGCCACTACCACCACCCCTACTCAGGGGGGCCTGGATGCCTGTCACTACTACCATACCCACCCTTAAGGGGATGGATGCCTGCCACTACCACCACCCCTACGCAGGGGGGCCTGGATGCCTGCCACCACCACCACCCCTACTCAAGGGGGGCTGGATGCCTGTCACTACTACCATCCCCACTCATGGGGGGATGGATGCCTGCCACTAACACCACCCCTACTCATAGGACGGGTAATGCATGACACAACCAGCATACTCCCACATAACGAATGACAGAAAATTACATCCCCCCAACACCCTGACAAGCGTGTGTAGTCTGTGTCAAATGCCTACAAGACTGAACATGACATTGAACATACAATGTGACCCCCTAACACATGTGTCACACATAAATGTGTGTGGCCTCCACAATGCAAGCCGACCATGGCCACTGTGGCAATGGGCTCGAACATCCCATCACCACAGTGACCAAAAGGGAAGTGTGGGGTCCATAGCTGATGCACTTTTTGAACAGTGTGGCAATGGGGCCTAAAGCCCCATCACCACAGTGACCAAAAGGGAAGTGTGGTGTCCATAGCTGATGCACTTTTTGAACAGTGTGGCAATGGGGCCTAAAGCCCCATCACCACAGTGACCAAAAGGGAAGTGTGGTGTCCATAGCTGATGCACTTTTTGAACAGTGTGGCAATGGGGCCTAAACCCCCATCACCACAGTGACCAAAAGGGAAGTGTGGTGTCCATAGCTGATGCACTTTTTGAACAGTGTGGCAATGGGGCCTAAAGCCCCATCTCCACAGTGACCAAAAGGGAAGTGTGGTGTCCATAGCTGATGCACTTTTTGAACAGTGTGGCAAAGGGGCCTAAACCCCCATCACCACAGTGACAAAAAGGGAAGTGTGGTGTCCATAGCTGATGCACTTTTTGAACAGTGTGGCAATGGGGCCTAAAGCCCCATCACCACAGTGACCAAAAGGGAAGTGTGGTGTCCAGAGCTGATGCAAGTTTTTGAACAGTGTGGCAATGGTGCCGAAAGCACCATCACCACAGTGATCATAAGGTAAGTGTAATCATGGTAAAAGCTGCCAAAGCCATACTGCATGGATGAATCCTGGTCACACAACAACAAACACATCAGTGGCATAGTAGTGCTTGTGTCCCATAGCAACATAGATTGGTCGAGGCAAACAGTGCAGTGTCACTGAAACATCGTTTTGGCCATGTGCATACAAACATCACCCATGGGGTCCCACATTGTCAACATTCACAAATAACACAATGACAGAAGTGACCATCATAATGCTGACCCACATATCTGCACCAATGGACACACAAATGTAGATATCCTGTGGAGACTGTAGATGTCAGGTGAACAAATACCATACCATGGCAGCAATGGGGCATACAAACCATGATGATTGTGCTGACTGATGACCTAGGAGTCCCAGGGACAGCAGGGGAAAGCCACCAAACAACAATCAGCCAATGGCACACTCAAGATATGCCAATGCAGTGGTGCTAAGGCACAAACACAAACAGGCAGACTCACACTGCATATCAAACACAACTGGTGATGGGGGTGTGCCAGTGTCCCCAGGCAACCACACAACACATGAGGAGGCCTGAATTCCAACCACACAGATGTGTATACAGTGCCATACAAAAGTTACTCATGGATCGGATACCCCTATGTGGGCAATCAGGCATTGTTAGATGAGAGGGAGCCCAAATTACACATGTCACACAAGCCTGTAGGAACAGCAACTAACACAGCAAGAGACAGACCCACCACAGCACTACCCCCAGGGACCCCACATTGTGCTGACACTAGCCTGCATGATAATCCCACTGTGATGACAAAGGTAGATGTCGTTCACACTGTGAACCACAGCCATGTGTCCTGAGCAACAAACTACCATCACACCTACACAAGCTCTAATCAATCAGCACGGCCTGCCAGCCAAGGCCAATATGGAGGTAGGGGTCTAGCCGTGCAACAACTCACATTTGCACACACTCAACACCACACACCCTGATCTCCACCAATGTGCAGCAGTGAAGCTCACATGGACTGGTGACATTGCACATGCACCCATGACAATCCCAGGGGTGGTGGTGGGAACTAAGGTGCAGAAAGCCATCACACATGGCCAGTCAACAAGACTCGTCAATGTCTGACACACAGCACAGTACGCTGTACATGGGCATGATGTGAAATCCACCACAATCAATGGTATCCTGGCCATAGTCACACACCAACGAAGAAGCCAAGGTGACACACTAAGAACACACGTACACAACTTCCAACATTGCAGCTCTGACCCTGAGGAGTGGTAGCAGTCACACACACAACGTGTCACAATCACTGAAAGCTACCACAAACTGTAAATCACATGACTTGTGTAAACAACAAGTGCCAAGGGGAATCCTGAATGTGTCCCATCTGCGTTTGACCACATCCCCAGCCCTGACAACAAAGACAACCTGGGATGACAACCTCATGAACATTAGTTTGCCATGCACCCACATCACGGAGAAACCAGGTCCAAGATGCTGGATGAACACAGAACAACTCAGCAAGCATCACAAACAGGAACATCCCTAGGGACACAGCCTGTGTAGGAAAAGGGAAGGGAACACGCACAGACATGCTTACACAACACACAACACAGGCCCACGCAATGTCACCGGATTACACACTGCCATGAGGGCACTCCACTCCTGTGGAAGGTCCGCTGTGCCAAACCTTGTCTGTGCACGACCCAAACATGTCAGCAGAACACTCCGTCAGTGAGTCAACAACTACAACACACAGAAGGCTCTGCTCACATCAGCCTGGGTATGGCAGTGTCACGTCAGTCATCTGCATACACCCAAAACACGTGTCAAGCAAGTTGCACTGTATACACAGATGAGTCCTTCGACATTGATGTGCAAAACTGCATGTCCAGTGGAGCTGGGCACACAGTCAGGGAAATCGGAACATTGAACAGTGGTAAGCCCACCAGATGTGCATCAGTGTAAGACAAAGATGTTCATTTACAAATGCTAAACGTACATCCCTGTGTCAAATTCTGAACATTACACCCTCAGACTGCAGCAAAGGATGCCATAGATCCAGACTACAACAGGACACATATCCCATGGACCACATGGAGTCCATCACAGCAACACTTCATTTTCCTGATATGAACACTATTACAACTGCAAATGCAGGATGCTACTCATCCACATCATGTACATCAAAAGAAAAGCCACAATTAAACAAAAAGAGGCTTTATTCAGCAAATGTCAAGGTAAACTCTGAAGTCCAAAGGAAACTAAGGCCAATGGCCAGTCCAAAATCACAGTCCCAACAGGGTGATAAGTGACAACTGGTCACCCATTGCTTGCCTGCACTGGTACGGACAGGGGACATCCCCCTTGGAGGGGCATACAAGGGGCAGGCCAGGCACCGCATGGACAGGATCAGTGGATGGCAGAGTGAGGCAGTGAAGGGGTTGTGGGTGCAGGAGTGTCACCGGCAACTGCAGTGGAGGTGTCTGACTCAGGGGGGGCTGGCACCACTGTGGTACACAAGTCAGTTGGTGTGGGTGCTGCAACCACTGCAGTGGGCTGGTCTGATGTAGTGGACTGGGTCCCCACTGCAGTGCCCGAGTCAGACGGGGTGGTTGTGGACTCCACTGCAGTGCATGACTCCAAGGGAGTGGAAGGGTGGGCAGATGAGGTGGGCAGGACAGAGGGGGGACCCGGTCTCCACACCAGTGGCACTAACAGGCAGAGCGTCTGGGTTGGGGTGGAAGAGCAAGTGGCAGGGGGAGGGCCTAAGCAGTCTGGGGATGCGGTATCGGTGTGTGGGGGAACCTGGGGCAGAGTGTGGCGGGGGAACCTGTGGAGTGGTGGCCTGGGGGATGGAGGAGAGAGACTGGGTGGTGGAGCTGCGTGGTGGTGGTGGTGGGGTCTTGCTCTTCCTGGTCCGGGGGACTTCCGAATGGGGTCCTGTGTCTGCCTGCGCCTGGGGGAGGGTGTCCGGGGGCGAGGGGCACTCCCTCTGTGTGGGTGGACTTCCTCTTCCCCCGGTATGCTGGATCAGCAGGATCGGAGGGGAAGAGGCCGAGGTCACACAGGAAGATCTGCTGTGTAGGTAGGGTAGCAGGTGAGGCAAGGGAAGGGGTCTTGGAGGGAGAGGATTTGGAGGACTGCGGAGTGACTGTGGATGCCTGTGTGTGTGTCTGTTCCCCATCCCCTGTGTGTGTGGTCTCAGTCCCCTGAGGATGCTTGTGTGCACATCTTGCCTTTCTCTTGGGTGTGTCTGTGCTGCTCGTGTCTGTGTGCTTGGGTGATTGTGCAGGTGTGCATGTGCTTTGGACAGGTAGGGTGGCAGGAAGTGTGGATGGGGCAGAGGTGGGAGGGGTGAGGGACTGTTGGAGGAGGGACACGGCTGCCGTCAGGGAGGAATCCATGGACTTATTGCTCCTCTGTAGGGCAGACATACCCGTCGAGATGCCCTCCATGAACGACACCAGCTGTGTCAACAGAGTGGTGTGTGCATGGAGGACACTCAGCATTGCTGTCTGCCCTACATGGAGCTGCCGAAGGAGGTACACAGACTCCTCACTCAGGGCAGCAGGGGGTGCAGTGCCTGGCACGAAGGAGACACGCTCCCGAGCACGGGAGCCTCCACGGACCTCAGGAATGGGAGCCAATGGGAGGGCGGTGGTGGTGGTGGTGGCGGGGCCAGACAGACTAGCTGGCCTTTGGTGGCTGCTGAGACCCCCTCCACAAGGGAGTCATCCTCCGAGCTGCTGTGGTCCTCAGCTGAGGTGGATGGTGCTGAGGACTCCTCGGTGTGGCTCCCCTCGCCCTCTGTGCCACTGGGTCCCTCTGACCACTCGTCGGATGCTGACCCAGTCTGGCTCCGCTGCTCCTCCTGGTCCATGGAGCAGTCCCCTCCTGTGGCCGTGGATGTATCTGCAAACAATTAGGGAAACAGACAAACATCAGTCACCTGCACTGACCGCACACACCACAGTAAGTACAGCACATCACAGAGCAAGCCCTGGCATCCTTAGTTGAACATTGCCTAAAGTCCTCACACAGATTCGGGGAAGCCAATTGTCAGTCTGATGGTCAACCATGGGACTCACACCCCTCCTGCCCTTGCACCCATCTGTCTGGTGCCTGTCTGATGGTAAGACCCCAGTGTGGACACATGCACCACCTACACAGTTGTTGGACATTGCACGGAACACAGTGAAGTATGTGAACATGCACACATCACATCTCTTGCCACTGAGTCAGTGCAGGTGTCCAGAGAAAGGGATGGCCAGAGTCTAAATAGAAATGCATGTGATGCATACCAGCACCAGACACCATGATCCACCCATGTCCGGATAGTCAATGCCACAATGGGGTGCATGTTGCACATGTCACTCCCCTGCAGGATCAGTCTTAGGAAGTTTAATGCAATGACACAGGCATGTGTGCAAAGTCATACAACACTGTCTCCAGTCACATGGCCATGGCAGCCAGCCAACAACAGTCTGCACTGTGTCACAATCCTAGGACATGGGGAATGCAAGTTATGTAACTGACAAGTGCACATGTCCATCCCCCAAAAACAACATCATCTGAACTACTATTTGTCCACGTCATACCAATTGGACATATGGGGGACACGAAACACAACTCTCTGAACATGAGCACCTCACAGTGTGCTGTGAATGAAAAACAGCTGCCTGAAAGTCACAGTCGCATACACCTGTGTGCACAGTCAAGTGATCAGACACCTATAAGTCACAGAAGTATCGTCTCTCATGGTCACATCTCAGATGGCATGCTGAGCCATAACCGACAAACATACCAGTAGTCCTGACAACGAAGCCACAGCACAATGACACAGAGGCAGACACCTGAGGGAACATGTCACTGATCACAACATGTCAGATGATCCACGGGAGTGGGAGTACAGAGTGTATTGTATGCCCTGGAGTAGGCATGACTGTCCAGCTCCACCTGTAAGAGGGATGAGTCCTGGACAGTAGGCAGGTGTCTAAGCATGTGTGACACACTTGATATACATACTCCTGAGGCCCAAACATTCTTCCCACCCACAGCATGGGGGTGTGCCAAATACCCCAGGGACATGTGGTGAATCAGATCAGCAAGTGGACCACAAATCAAAGTTACACCCAGATTACATGTCAGGACTTGGGCATTGTGTGAGCAATTGACCCACACATGAATCCCACAACATAGTCACCGGAACAAATGCTGTCCCCCACCTTGAGCAAAGCAAAATGCAATGACACAGTCCCCAAGTGACATAATTTCCTGACTGTAAGGGCCACACATATGCGTATCAGATGAGGAGTGGGCATGTCACAATAGAGGGACATGGGTCCTGGACCACAAGACTGATGTACTGTGGAAGTTTAACCAGGCCAGAGGAGGGCACATAGCATGTCAGACAAAGTGCACAGTGCTGTCATGGACTCACCCCCTCAGCGCTGCTGTCTGGCCTTCAGCTGCCCATCCAGGTCAGGGAAGACCACCGCCTGGATCCTGAGCATGTGGGGGGTCAGGGTCCGGTGTCCGCCCCTCCTGCGAGGAGGCGACAGCTTCAGCTGGACCCTTGCGATCCTCCGGGTCCAGCCTCGAAGGTCCTGCCACCTCTTCTGGCAGTTGCGGATCCGGCGCTTGTAGTCCCCCACGGATCTTACTGCCCGGGCGATGGTCAGCCAGATTTTCTGTTTCTGGTGGGCATCAACCTGTGAGGATGACAAAGTGAAAATGCCATTACTACACATGCAACATATCCGTGCATCACACAGTTGGATATACATGTCTCAATCACTGGGGCACATGATGTACACAGGCAGTGCAACAATGGCTATGAACAGTTTGCCAGCAGTTACTACATGGTTTCGTTGCATGGAAAGTAAACCTTGTTGGAATGCACTGTTACTGCACTGTACCTGTTCAGTGCATGTAACTACACACTTTGGGGGCTCAGAACTACTCAGTGAGCATGCTATCCAGTGGTGTGCACACTGTAAGTCCAGCTAGTCAGACAACATGCAAAATTAGAAAGGCAGTGGACAGCACACTTACCTGCTCCCCTGGTGTCCCATACAGCTTGCTGTACTGTGGAAGGAGGCTGTCCAACAGGGCCTGGTTCTCCTCAAGGCTGAAGGCTGGGGCTCTCTCCACAGTACGTGCCATTGCAGTAGCCAGAGGATGCAGAGACAGCAGCAGTGTTGGTGGCAGATGTCGTCCTGGAGCATGTAGTGCAGGCAAGTGAGCTCTCAGGGGAACAGCCAGCATTATATGTGTGCTGCAAAGGCAGATACTGTCCCATGTGTCCAAAGTGATAGGTCCAAGTCGTTTGCATCTTCTGAATCTGACCAATCCATGGAATAGCAGCACTAATACACGCCCACAGCATCCTTCAAATCTTCAACTTCATGACACCCATGATTTTGCAACATTGTTGTGGCTGGCCAACTGAATTCACTGCATCAGACTCGTTGGAGCTTCGAAAACGCGTCCGTTACCATGCCAGGCCCCAGCCAATGCGTGTGCACCGATCGGTCCATTGCTGTACAACGCGTATTTCGGGATACAACGCGTACCCGCTCACAACAGATGCAATGGGCCGGCCGGGCACACCGATCGGTCCATTGCTGTACAACGCGTATTTTGGGATACAACAGATGCAATGGGCCGGCCGGGCACACCGATCGGTCCATTGCTGTACAACGCGTATTTCGGGATACAACGTGTACCCTCTCACAACAGATGCAATGGGCCGGCCGGGCACACCGATCGGTCCATTGCTGTACAACGCGTATTTCGGGATACAACGCGTACCCGCTCACAACAGATGCAATGGGCCGGCCGGGCACACCGATCAGTCCATTGCTGTACAACGCGTATTTTGGGATACAACAGATGCAATGGGCCGGCCGGGCACACCGATCGGTCCATTGCTGTACAACGTGTATTTTGGGATACAACAGATGCAATGGGCCGGCCGGGCACACCGATCGGTCCATTGCTTTACGACGCGTACCTGTACAGGTCAGTCGCATATGTCACCATGCTTGTCACTGGTGAACGTATGCCAGCCACATATACCTGCCAGAGACACAGGGGCACACCTACAACACCACACCCAGTCCACACTGTTTCCTAAGGCATGTAAGGCTGCATTACCTTTTCTGTGTATGGGGGTTGACATGTGGTTTCTGTGGTGGCACTTGTGGGCAGCCACACCCAGGCTGTGCTTGTGTTAATGGGGACAGGGTCCTTTGTGTGTTGTGCACATGACCACTGTGATGTGCAACAGTTCATTTTGGAGCATGTGGCATGGTCACATTTCCAGGTTGTGTATGTGTGTGACATGTCACATACCCCCAGGGTCCCATGGGGGAAGGCATGTACGTCACAGGATGACCCATAGCCACAATAGTGATGTCCCTCCACAGTCTGTGTGCATGTTGTGTTTCCGATGTCTCTGATTCCATGTGCAAGATGGGAGACAGTCTCCACATCAACGTTGTTTGTGCATGGACTTTGATGTTGTGCGTCACTGGCGTCCATGTCTGTCCTGCGGAGGCGACTGGGGCCACTACCTGTGGGAGTCATGTTTGTTTTTCTGACGTGTACATGATACGCCATGTCATGCCAGTGTCCATGTGGCAAGACAGGGTCACTGGGAATCTACCTGTCAATGAGCTGTGATGCCTGTGGCGCATCTGTCCAGACATGTCACTGTGGTGTGTGTGTGGAACGTGACAGCAGGAAATGGGTACTGTGACACAGCCTAATGGTTTCCTATGGCACAACCTGGTACCTGTTGTGCACACATGTTGTACTGAGAAGTTAGATGATGGGCATGTAGGTGTGAGCTATGTCCGAACAGAACGGCACATACATCAAGTACTTGTGTCTCGTAATGATGTATCATGTGAAATTGAGTATGGTGAATGGCACATATGTGGGGTGACTGACAATCTTTCTTTCTTCAACCTATGCACTGCAGGGCTCCAGCTGTCCATAGACCATTCCCTGACCTGGCAACGATGGTGGAACGTGACAGCATCCGACGGTACCGCTTCACCAGGCAGCTGATTGATGATTTGGCAGTGCGCTTGGCACCACATTTGCAACCTGGCCGGACGTACCCTACGGCGCTGACACCCAAGGTGAAGGTAATGGCAGTCCTACACTTCTTTGCCACCGGTACCTTTCAACACACTGTGGCGACTGCCGGTGGGATGTCACAGGCTATGTTCAGCCGTGTGCTACGCGATGTTTTGGAGGCAATGTTGAGATGCCTGAACCAGTACATCTATTTCCCTACACGTCAACAACTCACTGACGTCAAGAGTGACTTCTATGCCCTGGGGAGGATGCCACATGTCATTGGCTCCATTGATGGGACACATGTGGCTTTGATACCACCATAGGCACATGAGCAGGCATACCGGAACCGTAAACATTACCATTAGATCAATGCTCTGGTGGTATGTCTTGCAGATATGAGCATCACACATGTGTGTGCCCGTTTCCCTGGTTCAAAAGGGGATGATGGACGGAACATTTGAGCCAATCAAACACTCACCCCCAGTCAACTGATCTGGGTTTAATCCATCATCATTCTTTAGCTCACTCCACCACCCCAGTTCAGACATGGCCATATGCAAATCAGTCTGACCCTGTGCCTCATGGGAACAGTCCAGCCCGAACTGCCAAGCCATGTCTTCCCTGGACCGGAAACAAGCATCCTAGGACCGGTTTCTGGCATTCCAGCCGTCATCAGCCAGGCTTGCTTGAATCCAGTGGCAAAGTGAGCAAGGGACCCACGTCTGGGCATACCCCCGCCAACTTAGGGCGAACAAAGCGATACAAAAGGGGATGATGGACGGAACGTTTGAGCCAATCAAACACTCACCCCCAGTCAACTGATCTGGGTTTAATCCATCATCATTCTTTAGCTCACTCCACCACCCCAGTTCAGACATGGCCATATGCAAATCAGTCTGACCCTGTGCCTCATGGGAACAGTCCAGCCCGAACTGCCAAGCCATGTCTTCCCTGGACCGGAAACAAGCATCCTAGGACCGGTTTCTGGCATTCCAGCCGTCATCAGCCAGGCTTGCTTGAATCCAGTGGCAAAGTGAGCAAGGGACCCATGTCTGGGCATACCCCGCCAACTTAGGGCGAACAAAGTGATACAAAAGGGGATGATGGACGGAACGTTTGAGCCAATCAAACACTCACCCCCAGTCAACTGATCTGGGTTTAATCCATCATCATTCTTTAGCTCACTCCACCACCCCAGTTCAGACATGGCCATATGCAAATCAGTCTGACCCTGTGCCTCATGGGAACAGTCCAGCCCGAACTGCCAAGCCATGTCTTCCCTGGACCGGAAACAAGCATCCTAGGACCGGTTTCTGGCATTCCAGCCGTCATCAGCCAGGCTTGCTTGAATCCAGTGGCAAAGTGAGCAAGGGACCCACGTCTGGGCATACCCCGCCAACTTAGGGCGAACAAAGCGATACAAAAGGGGATGATGGACGGAACGTTTGAGCCAATCAAACACTCACCCCCAGTCAACTGATCTGGGTTTAATCCATCATCATTCTTTAGCTCACTCCACCACCCCAGTTCAGACATGGCCATATGCAAATCAGTCTGACCCTGTGCCTCATGGGAACAGTCCAGCCCGAACTGCCAAGCCATGTCTTCCCTGGACCGGAAACAAGCATCCTAGGACCGGTTTCTGGCATTCCAGCCGTCATCAGCCAGGCTTGCTTGAATCCAGTGGCAAAGTGAGCAAGGGACCCACGTCTGGGCATACCCCCGCCAACTTAGGGCGAACAAAGCGATACAAAAGGGGATGATGGACGGAACGCTTGAGCCAATCAAACACTCACCCCCAGTCAACTGATCTGGGTTTAATCCATCATCATTCTTTAGCTCACTCCACCACCCCAGTTCAGACATGGCCATATGCAAATCAGTCTGACCCTGTGCCTCATGGGAACAGACCAGCCCGAACTGCCAAGCCATGTCTTCCCTGGACCGGAAACAAGCATCCTAGGACCGGTTTCTGGCATTCCAGCCGTCATCAGCCAGGCTTGCTTGAATCCAGTGGCAAAGTGAGCAAGGGACCCACGTCTGGGCATACCCCCGCCAACTTAGGGCGAACAAAGCGATACAAAAGGGGATGATGGACGGAACGTTTGAGCCAATCAAACACTCACCCCCAGTCAACTGATCTGGGTTTAATCCATCATCATTCTTTAGCTCACTCCACCACCCCAGTTCAGACATGGCCATATGCAAATCAGTCTGACCCTGTGCCTCATGGGAACAGTCCAGCCCGAACTGCCAAGCCATGTCTTCCCTGGACCGGAAACAAGCATCCTAGGACCGGTTTCTGGCATTCCAGCCGTCATCAGCCAGGCTTGCTTGAATCCAGTGGCAAAGTGAGCAAGGGACCCACGTCTGGGCATACCCCCGCCAACTTAGGTCCCTGGTTCAGCACACGATGCCTAAGTGATGAGGAGTAGTCGCATCCCGAGGATGATGGCACAGATGCAGAACCAGCGTGCCTGGCTTGTCGGTGTGTACTGACTTTGTACCATTGTGTGTGTTCTGATCTGTAGTATTCCACCCACTTTTCCAACTCAGCTAATGTGCACTTGTCTGTCCGTAGGTGACTCCGGATACCCCAACATTCCGTGGTTGCTGACACCCCTCAGGAACCCTGTGACACCAGCCCAGATGCACTACAATGAGGCACATGGTCGGACCAGGAGAGTGATTGAGCGGACCTTTGGTCTCCTGAAGAGCCGCTTCCACTGCCTGGACAAGACAGGAGGGGCCCTCCCATATGCCCCAGCAAAGGTGTGCAATGTTGTCATCGTCTGCTGCATGCTACACAACCTGGCAGTGCGGAAGGAGTTACCTCTCATCCTGGATGACGATGACCAACGTCCGCCACCTGTGGAGGATCCTGGCCTGGACCACGATGCCAGTGATGATGATGATGATGATGGTGATGTCCGCACACAGCTCATCACCAACTTCTTCAGCTGAATGTGAGTATCCAGGGAGATGTGATGTGAATGATGTGAGTTTGCATGATATGTGTGGGTGGTGCTCTGGTGCTGTTTGAGTGTGGCCATGTGCTACTTGACTGGATGCGTGCAGCAATGTGTCCTTTCAGGTAGTCTGTACTCCCCAACAGTTTTGACATGCTAACTTGGTTTTGTGTAGTTGTCTTGTGACATGTATTGGGCATGAGTATTGCAGTTCTGTCCTGTTCTTCAGTGGTTTTAACTGTGTGTCATGTCTATCCTTCACAGGGTGCTTACTGAGTACTTTGGTCAACTTGGATCCCCCGACACCATGATTCAGCTTTCAGGGTGGCAGCAGTAGTTTGCCTACAAGTGATGTGCCACACACCCTGGACTTCATATCTTCTGCACTTGTTGACTGTGTGGCCACTGCCACGTGGGTAAATCTTGCATTTGTAGTGGAAACAACATGTTGCAAATGTGTAATGAATCTGTGCTTCACTTTGGGATGTGCGTTGTCTGTGGTCACACATCTGACTGACATTTGCTTACTGCACCTGTGGGCTAGTTGACACAGACTCTGAATAGGTGTGGTGTCTGTACATTCCACTGTATTTCCTGGCAACATCACTGTGGGCGATGAGTCCGATGGCCCTGGTGTCTCTGTGTTGTGTAGCCCTAGTGGTGTGTCTCCCTCATATGTGTCACGTCACCATGACTCACACGACGGTGTTGTACTTGCTGTAGCAGTTAGCAGACACAGTGTAACTTAGCAGGTCATCATCACCAGAACAGTATCCACATTTGAATAACAACAGAGGCAAGTATGGTGTACTAGTGATTTTATTTACAGAAATGTGTGTGTGTATAGTGCACAGGATGGTGGGTGCTGTACATTGGGATTGTGATCCAAAGTTCCCAGATGAGTTGGAAGTCTTGGTAGCAGAAATGTCCTGAGTGAAGTCCACAGTCATATGATACATTAGTCCAACTTGAACTCCCCATGACATGTGGGAGAGTAGTGTTGCATTCGACAGGGTGAAACGTTTGCACACAAAGGAGAATTTCCGGAACAGGTGTTGGCTTCCTGGGGGATGTACGTGGCCATCAACCTCTCAGTTTTCCTTCCTCGGATGACCCCTCTTCTTTGGGGGGGACCCTCACCTGCAGGCTGCGGCGGTGCAGGGGAGTCTCCGCCAGAATCCTCCTCCCGCCCTGTGGCGTTGTCAGTTGTTGCAGCACCAGATGTTGTGGGCACACAGGGAGGTGTGGCCATGTTGGTGCAAATCTGGCGGAGGCATGTCAATATGTCCCTATGCACCGCTGTGAGTTCTTGCAATGTGTCCCACTTGGACTCCATGCGAGACATGTGTGTCTCCACACGGGACATGTGGGAGTCAAAGCGGGCTTGATGGGCAGCCTGCTGCTGTTATATCTCCTTGAGGATCCCCACGACCTGTCTGACCTCTCCGGTGCTATCCTGGTACGCATCAGCGATGCGTGCCAGTTGTGGGTCATCATGCAGTCCAGACCCCTCTGCAAGCAGCGACCTATGTCTACCACCCCTCCCACCACCCCTGGCGACACGTGCAGGTCCTGCGGTGGCACGCACAGGTGACCCAAGGTCCCCTTGGGGGTTGTTAGTGGTGTTGTCGTCCATTGCTCCACGCTGGGCCTGGGGCTCTGTGCTGTTGCCATCGGTGGTCCTTGGTCTGTCCATGTCGGCGGGGGTGGTCTGTGTGTTGGCAGTTGTTGGAGGGGTGGGTGCAGGGGGTGCAGGTGTTGGTCCAGCTGGTGCTGCATGATGACTCACATCGGAGGTGCCAGGTAGGTCTTCGCCACCCGAGGAGGGCACAGGCTGTTCCACACCAGTGAGCTCTGTGTCCCCCGGAGCCTGGGACAGGGACTCGTCCTCGCCTGCTGCTGTGTCCCCATCATCATCACCTGTATTTGGAAGAGACACACATTGTATGTTATGTTTCTACAGGCATCAATGGTTCACACACCTGACAGTTGTGACTGTACCTCTGGATGCGGGCATGTACATTGCATTGTCCTAAGTTGTCACAGTAAGAGGTTGATATTGGTGTAGCACATTGTCAAGCATACCTGGGGCATTTCAATGTGAATGTTGAGGTGTGTGCATGGCCAGCATTTGTTGTATTTGGTGGACATCCGGCCATCCTTCTCCACCTAGCCCAGTTATCCCACCATGAAGCATGCCACCCTTGCAGTGGGTTCAGGTTTACTCTCAGGATGTCATTCAGTGGTGTCTTGCTGTTGGTTGTTGCAAAGTTCCCAGCAGGGCCTTGTGCACCCCACAGCAGTACCCAGTGTCAGCCATCTTGTCAGTCCTTATCCACTCCCTGTGATGTGAGCATAGTTCAGAGTGGTGTTGATGGGCCACTTGTGAGGATGAGCAGTATCTGTGACTACAACTCCCATCATGCTATTGCCTACACCCCCCTTCCCAGGATGCCCGTAATTCCTTCCTTTGGTCTCTGCTTCCCTGTGGGGTAGTGTGCCTGTGCTGACAGGAAGGCTGACAGTGTTGTCCTTGCGTTTGTTTGGCTACAAGTCCCAAGAGTGTCCCTGTGCTTCACACAGCATTACCCAGGGTGGTGGTTCTTTGTGGGATCTTCATTTGGTGTGTGAGGCATTGCATTCTCCCAGGTGGGTTATGTGGAGTTTGTGTTGAGGGGGTATGTGAGGAGAGCTGCTTGTAACTATGGTCAGTGCTGTGAGTCCTCCTTCCCACCCAGCCAGATATCCCACCATACAACGTGCTTGCATTGCAGGGAGTGCAAGTTGGCTTTCAGGATGTCAGGCAGTGGTGTTGTGCTGTTTGTTGGTGCACAGCTCCCAGCAGGGCCTTGTGCTCCCCACAGCAGTACCCAGTGTCAGCCATCTTGTCAGTCCTTATCCACTCCCTGTGATGTGAGCATGGTTCAGAGTGGTGTTGATGGGCCAATTGTGAGGGTGAGCAGTATCTGTGACTACAACTCCCATCATGCTATTGCCTACACCCCCCTTCCCAGCATGCCCGTACTTCCTTCCTTTGGACTCTGCTTCCCTGTGGGGTAGTGTGCCTGTGCTGACAGGAAGGCTGACAGTGTTGTCCTTGCGTTTGTTTGGCTACAAGTCCGAAGAGTGTCCCTGTGCTTCACACGGCATTACCCAGGGTGGTGGTTCTTTGTGGGATCTTCATTTGGTATGTGAGGCATTGCATTCTCCCAGGTGGGTTATGTGGAGTTTGTGTTGAGGGGGTGTGTGAGGTGAGCTGCTTGTAACTATGGTCAGTGCTGTGAGTCCTCCTTCCCACCCAGCCAGATATCCCACCATGCAACGTGCTTGCATTGCAGGGAGTGCAAGTTGGCTTTCAGGATGTCAGGCAATGGTGTTGTGCTGTTTGTTGGTGCACAGTTCCCAGCAGGGCCTTGTGCTCCCCACAGCAGTACCCAGTGTCAGCCATCTTGTCAGTCCTTTTCCACTCCCTGTGTTGTGAGCATGGTTCAGAGTGGTGTTGATGGTCCAATTGGGAGGCTGCCCATTATCTGTTACTACGAGTCCCATCCTGCTCTTGGTTACACTGACTTCACCAGCATACACAGGATTCCTTCCTTTCTGTGAGCTTCCCTGTGAGGTGGTGTTCTAGTGGTGGCTAAATATCTGACAGTGTTTGTTGGTTAGATTTGTGCCACTGCCTAGTTCAATTTGGTATTGGATTTGTACATGTCATGACACAGTTACATATTACTATGAGATGGCATGTATTGTGTTTATCTGTCTGACATACACTTTTTGGAATGATTATCTTTTGTTTGCTGTTGATTTGCTAGGGGTGCATAGTTTGACTGTCCCCTTGACAGTGATGTGTGTGTATTGGCACACAATATTGTGTATATTAGTTGTGTACTCACCAGGCTCTGGGATGTCTGTTAGTCCATATACGCTCACTGGTGGTAGGATGGCCCGCACCTTCTCCTCCCAGGGCCTGAGGTATACTGGTTTGGCAGGAGGGCCACTGCCGGTGTGCTGGCTCAGGAGGTAATCCTTCTTCAGGAGGTCCCTGACCCTCCTGCGCACATCATACCACCTGTTCTGGATGTCTTCCTTTGTGCGCAAACATGGTGATTGTGCGTTCACCCTGTCGACGATCCTCGCCCACATCTTGGTTTTCTGCGACATGGGGGTCTGTTGGACCAATGTGCCAAACAACTGTGGCTCTACCCTCAGGATCTCGTCTACCATGACTTCCAATTCACTATCTAGGAACTTTGGATTCTTCTTTAGGGGCATGGTGATGGGTGGTGGTGGTGATTGATGTGTGTGTGTGTGCAAGTGAGGGTGTGTGAGTGTAGGTTTTGCTGTGTGTGTGTGAGGGTGCTATTTGTTGAGGTGCTAATGGTGTGTGGCTTTTGTGTTGGATGAGCTGTGTGTGTGTCTGTGTTTGCTGTGTGATGGTGTTCTCTGCTGGCAGGTCAGTGGAATTTGCAAAGGATCATGGTAGGGATTTGTGGCCTTTATGTAGGTGGAGTTGGGGGTGTGTCCTTGTTCCATTTTTTTCACCCCTGTATTTATTGGCTTTGTCATTGCTTGTTTGGCCCTCTTTTTTTGTATTTTTTCATTTGTGATTATTGTGCATGTTGGAGTCGTTCTGACCGAGTAGGACGTTGTAGTTATCTCGTGCGCGCCTCTCCGAGTCGTTCCCGCTGTGTTTCAGCTCTGTTTCATATGCGGCGTACGCATCGGTCGCAGTGTATTGTGTTTGTTCGGCTGGGTTTTGTATGCGTGTCGGTCGTACGGCTTGGGCTCCGTGCGAATCGGTCTGCTTTTGCACCCATTGCATCGTACTGCGCTGGTCGGAGTTCGCGGGTACGTTTCGTTCGGCTTTCTTCCTGGTGCGTGTCGGTCGGTTCGATTCGCGTGGTTTTCCGGCCGGATAGCTTGTTTCCGTCCGGGTCGGTCGTTCGCCTTGAGTTCCGTACGAGTCGGTCGTGATTCACATGCATTTCATCGTACTTCCCAGGTCGGGCAACGCCGGTACGTGTCGGTCGGACTATTATCCCGTACCGAGTCGGTCGGTATTTTTTACGGCCCGAATCGGAATCGGCACCACTGTGTGAGGGTTCTGAGATGAGATTGCTACGTCAGCTGAGATGTAGAATGTCCATCTGTGTATGCTAAGGTACGGGGTCCGCCACTAATCCCAGAGATCTTTGATATATAATCATCTAGCTACAGTAGAAGGGAGAGGGGTTTAGGATAGTCTGTCTTATAAAATGACAGGGCTTTTTTTATTATATATGGTTTATTGACCATGCAAACAGTATTTTTAGTAAGCATTTGTTTTCTAATTGTGGCACGAATACTGCATTTTAGGACATGATAGTTTGAATAAATATTCTAAACTTCCTTTGTGTCTCTGGTTAATTTTACTGTGGACGAGTACGAGTGAGAGAGCAAAAGGGTGTGTCCTGTTACTGCGACCCTGTAAGGATCGAGAGTGTTGTATTCTGGGGTGCCAATTCGCTTGTTTCTCTGGTAAGATTAGGAGAGCAAGTGAGGCACTATAGCTATTCAGACTCTGGCTCATAGATACTGAGGTGGTATGATGACTCAGTCCCTACATGCCAATGGTCTATGATCCCAAGCATAGTTCTGTTCCTGAGCAGAATCCCTGCAACAATTGGAATTCACAAAATACATTTCTAAATTGATTACAGCTCTAATAGAGTTAAACCAGGCTTAAATGTACTCTTGCTGAGCTTTGAAAAAGTCAATCACCTCACATGCTTAATGCCATAGAATAAAATAGAGCCAAGGAAATATACTAACAACCATTGGAATTAGTGTTGAATTGATAAATTAATCTTGAATTGTAATTATATATATTTAATTGCTTTAGTGTAAAAATAATTAAGTATAATTATTGATTCATTTTTTAAAATGTAATAATACGCTAAATTAAAAAACAATATACAGGAGTTGAAAAAAATCCTTAAATACATAACATTTATCAAATTGGACAAAAATAAAAAAAGCTGGTTCGGGTGAGTATTTTTAAAATCAATGATTGAATATAATAATTTAAATGAATCTGATTTTATTTAAATTATTTTAAAATCCAATTCAAATTTCATTTGAGGAAGTAATGTGCCATAACTTTATTTTATTAGTTCCAAATTTATTTTACTTATTTTAAATTATTTTGCTTTTATGTTTTGCATTAGGATATTTTCAGTAGTAACTTTAAACTAAAAAACTGCAGTTGTAGGAGGCTATACACAATCATTGGAGTGGGTGGAGACATGTAAGTCTACACCCTATGCATAAATATCTACTCGGAAATGGTGAATTACAAAACAATGAACACTCACACCTGAATGTAAGAGTAGATGTACTCATGAACAGATTTATACATGCAAGTTTACCTTTATGAATTGGACCCAATGATCTTACAATTTCTATTGTCACAAGCAACCATCTACCAGATAATTACACAGAGACACTGGGGTGACCTTAACTATAAATTCTTAATATTTTCCCTATATGTGTATTGATCTTTGTTCAATACATTTGTCTATGAAAGCAATGACATTTTTTTTGCTTCTGTTACACAGGACTCTGGGACCTATCCATAAAGCTAAGGTTACACTTGAATTAATCTATACATGTGAATTAACTGTTCCACTTCATAGCAAATTTACAACTTTTAGCTATCCACCATTTCTGAGTGCAATTATATTATGAAGTGTGGACTTAAATGTCTCCTCCCCTGAAATAGGGTGTGTCCAAATGTACCAGAGTAAATTTGCAACAAGTAACTTTACACATGTAGGCATAGTTCTCTACCACCGGGGCGGGGATCTCCATATTGTAAAATATAGGAACACTTTTGAAAAGATTATTAAACTTCGTAAAAAGTGGTAAAAACATCTGTATGTTAAATATTATGGTAAATTAATTGTGTATATTCTTTTTCAATGTAGAACAAAATAAAAAATACAACACTATTAACTTAATTTTTAATTACAAATGCAAATTATTTAAATGTATTAAATTAAAATAAAATGATTTTTTAACAATATATTTAAAAGAATCTCACCTAAAGTAAAATGTTTATATGTGTTATGTATTACAAAAGGATATGTTTAGAATTAATTTGAATTAGATACTTTTGTTATTAAATTAAATAGTTTATTACAATACTTTATTATAAAACATTTTTTTTACATATATTGTTTTAACATTAAATCAGATCGTTCTGCATGCTTTAGAAAGTCAAAACTAATTAATTTATTTTAACATTATTTCCTACAGGTTTCAATTTAAATCTCTGCCAGATGTATCAAAGTGTTTTACCCATTCTGTGTCTATGGGAAAATGTGTTCATACATATGGCCCTTTAACTCCTTTATCTTCTTTTAGAGGTTGTTGCAGTACCATTGGTTGGCCTTCTGTGGTGCTATACTTACTCCAGACCTGATCTGGAATACTCTTACCACAGTTTTGTGTCCAATTTGGCTGTAGTAGCGGAAGAGCAGTTTGTGAATGTCATTAGGCTTACTCTTTTGTAGGTGGGTGTCTGTCCCTCCCTATACCCCTCCTTCGCCCTCCCTTAGCCCCTGCATTTAGTAGTAAGTATTCCCACTGTTTCCCTCTCTCCCAGTCCCTTCCACATTTACTCCCTCAAAAACAAGATAGGAAAGCTGGAGATTTCCACTTGCAGGTTTGTGAATTACATTTTGTAGTAAGTAGTACTACTGTGGTACTACTTTACCTACTATAAAATGCAGTTTGCGAATCAAGCCCTCTATGATTGCCGTCACATTCATACTAAAAAATAAATGTGTTTTTTTCATAGTGTATTAAATTAAATTACTTTTCACCAATTGCTTCCCAATTATGATTGATACATATTATCACCATTTGATGCATTTATCACTTTTCCTCAACACACCTTTATCTTTTTAGTGAATATCTTAACTCTAAATCTTGTGACGAGCAGAAGATAGTTTGATAGTACTCAAGAACTGTACTGTCAACTCAAGCTCCTGACACATGACTACAAAGCTTTTCATGACCAAGGACCAGCATACATCAACCACTGACCGAACTGCCAGCAACCCTTCAGACACCTGCACTCCTCTGCCCTCGCTCACCCCCCCACATTCCTCGAAGCCACAGAGGAGGCCCCACCTTCTCCTACCTCGCCGGCAAGTCCTGAAACAACCTCCACCTCCACCTCCACCTCTGAACTCAGGCACTCAAAACATGGCTCTTTGACTGACAGCAGCACGACCCCAGCACCTGGATACCCTAAAGGGTGATTAGCCATGCTCTACAAGTCCCGACTGATTGATTGTCTTAATAGAGACCTTTAAATAAAGCAGTTTTATAATGCTAATGGTTAGATAGCCCCTCTGCTAAAATACACGGCAATGCTTACCTTCCTCAAATTTAAATATAGCATGTCCTGCCGTCAGAGGGTGCATTATTCCGATAGCTTTACAACCCTGTGGCCGAAGGTTGTATTTGCCTTTAAAATAAATCGGTTTCGTTGGGGAGGATTTAACGACTTCTAAAGTCAAAAGAAGCTAAAATAACTAACGGATATGTATTTAAAAAAGGAATAGTTTAGATTTAATTTATGTACGAGCAATTACCATAATGTGACCTCTATATAGGGGTGCATAAGGGTTCAATTGATCAAGATTCTCCCATCTCAAAAAATAATACAATCTTCTTGAGTTGTCGGCAGCTACTTGTTGTCTAACATAAGCACACAGATAAACAGTCTTTGGTATTGTGTTTCATAGATATTGGACATCAGAAAACTAATCATAGCTCATAGCTCAGAAGGCCTGGCAGCCATTGGTGAAGCAATAGTCAGAGGTAAGCTGGCATGGAGATTGAATTCTGTGTTTTCCCAGGAGAAGATGCAATTTTTATTTCAGGTTAAAGGTCAGCAGAGAAGCATTGCCATGGAGGCTTACAATCGTGCGTAGGGGAGTTTTCTTTCTGGCCTGTCATTGAATCGACTACACCCTCCAACTTTATGGGTTTCCTGACCTTCGGAGACATCAAAATCTAAAACAGAAAAGGGAAAATAAAAATGTTTAAAACATCATGATAGGCGCCTCGGTGACCTTTTAAAACAAACCAGGACTGAAACTGCTGCATAAGGCTGGGTATAACGAGTCCTGACAGCAGTAAAAAAATATATGTAGGCTTCTCAAGACTTTCTACTGAAATTTCAAACAACGCACAACCTTTGTAAAAATACAGGTCCAGTCAGCTAAAGGAAATACAGTAGACGCTGAAATGAATACGTACTTGAATTCCATTACACACCAAATTTCAATAAGAAACTACCGATCCAGACCTGAAACTTAATTGATATATTTGTGCTTGTCGTCAGAAATCTCTAAATCAACATGCAGCATGTTCACTCATTGCCCTAGGTTCACTCGGGTTGCAGGTTCAAATCATGCTGGATCGACCCTCATCCTTCAAATGTCCTAATTCCGAGGCATGTCTGAAAAGGGGTGAGCACAACTCATCTGCAATTTGTCATACCGTGGGCTGCGTTATTTAGCTGGTGTGCTAGTACATCTCCATTATGATTTGCACACCTCGAAATGGGGAATACCATGCTGTGTGATTTTTGTACCCGTCCTAATGTGCTCAAACTCAAAATGGAAGCTACTTGCCGCACCTCCTAAAAGTACCAAGAAATAACAGGTGTGATTTTGGAGGCAAACACGTGGGGCAAAATGAATCAAAACGTGTAAATTTGTAATCCCCAATCAGGCACAAGCTTACATTAGTGCACGATTTAGAAATGTTAATAAGAACCGAAGATTAATAAATAGATTACTAATGAGTTGGGTAATCACAGCAAGAGCATTAATCAATCAATAAGGCGTTTGTTAAGCGCGACTACTCACCCGTAAGGGTCTCAAGGTGCTGGGGGTAGGGAGGTGCAGGTTCCAGTCCATCAAGGAGGGGGTCTGTCGAAGAGCCAGGTTTTGAGGTTTCTTGCGAAGATGGGAAGCGATGTTGTCTGTCGGAGGTGGAGCGGAAGGGCGTTCCAGGCTCTGGCCGTGAGGAAGGAGAAGGAGCGGCCTCCTGAACTGGTCTTTCTGGTGCGGGGGACCACGGCGTAGGAGAGCTGGGCTGATCGTAGGGGCCTTTGGGGTGCGTGGAAATTGAGTCGGCTGTGAAGGTATGCTGGTCCGGTGTCGTGGAGGGCCTTGTGTGCGTTGGTGAGCATCTTGAAGGTGACTCTGGCCTCGATGGGGAGCCAGTGGAGTGTGCGCAGGTGCTGGGAGATGTGGCAGTGTCTTGGCAGGTTGAGGACCAGTCTTGCAGCGGCGTTCTGGATGTTCTGTAGCTTGCAGGTGAGGTTTTTGTTTATTCCGGCGTAGAGTGCGTTGCCGTAGTCAAGTCTGCTGGTGACCAGGGCGTGAGTGACGGTCTTTCTGTGTTCGAGGGGGATCCATTTGAAGGTCTTACATAGGAGGCGGAGGGTGTGGAAGCAGGAGGACGAGACGGAGTTGATCTGGCGGTCCATTTTGAGCTCGGAGTCCAGGTTCCCAGGTTGCGTGCGTGGTCCGTGGAGGTGGGCGGGTTTCCGAGGGCTGGGGGCCACCAGGTGTCGTTCCAGGCGTCGGGGTTTGGGCCCATGATGAGTACTTCTGTCTTGTTGGTGTTTAGTTGTAGGCAGCTGTTTTTCATCCATTTGGCGATGGCTTCCATGCCTTCTCGAAAGTTGTGTCTGGCGGTGTTGGGTTCGTTGGATAGGGAGAGGATGAGTTGGGGATGAGTTGCATTATTGCAGTTCTCTCATAACATTGGGTTTCAATGCATTAAAAAGGAATATTATCATTATTATTATTAGTAGTAATAGTAGTAGCAACAGCAATAGTAGCACTAGTAGTAGTAGTAAGAGCAGCAGCAGTGGCAGTAGTAGTAGTAATAGCTGTGGCCATACAGAGTTGTCTAATGGTCCTCATCATCTTCAGAAGTCAAGCAGGAAGTAAAATGTGATGAGCGTCACCACATAAGAATTACTCACATTTTAAGTTACATGATACTGCAGCTGAAACGAAACAAGGACTCAATCTTATGAAAAGTTATTTTTTTTTGTAATCTTTGCATGCATATTTGAGTGGCAATTTCTTAGGACTTCCGGGTGTGTTGTATTTTTTCAATGCAACTCCAATCTCTGTATTTTCTTGTTAAAACAATCAAGGAAGTGTCTCTCATTCCCACAAGTTGATTGGATATATATCGAGAAGGATTTATACTTGACCCTGGGCTCAAAGAGAGGCTGAAAGTAATTTAGAAATAATATGATGGTGTGTTGCTTTCATACAAGCCTACAGTATGCATTATTTATAGAAGACAATGAATGTCAGATGCTTGATGGTTTCAAAATATAACTTTAGAATGGAAAAGAAATGGCTTCTGAATTTAAAGAATCTGTGCGCTCAAATGTCGCCATCATTTTTAGAGCGTTTTATGATCTGGACATGCACAATTAAAACTGCAGATAAACATCATCTGGTTTTCACAGCATAGACCTGTAATGTGACTTTATAAACTCACGTGGGACGGAACGTTCGTTTAGTTAGCAACGCTTATAATATAGTTTAATTACAACAGGAATGTAAAAAGCTGTTCTAAGTGTAGAATGTGGTTAAAATGAATGTTTAGCTGTAACGTAGAACATTAGTCTTTGATAAGCAGCACAACATTCTGAATGGTAAATAAAGTATACAATAGCAGCTCTTATCACTCATATGGGGATTTCCCTGCAATTCTGGGCGAGTGATAAGGAGAGTTAGAGAAAGAGTTGAAGCAGGGAGAGAGCGAGAGTAGTAAAGCAGAGAAAGAGGTAAAGAGAAGGAGAGATAGAGAGAAAGCGAGATAGAGAGATGGAGAGAAGAGAGATTTCAAAATATTAATAGAAAGGGGGAAAGAGAGAGAAAGGGAGCGAGAGGGACTTTCTCATGCTTTTAATGTTTAAATGTTGATATACCTAACTGGAAAGTGGCAGGAGGAAAGTCTTTCTTTTTCTTACATGCACCAAGACAAGATTTTGTTTCTGATCTTGCTATTTAATAAGGCAGAAACCAAGGAAAAATACCATTCATAATTAATGTTAATCAATGAAAAACACAAAGGGCCACACGTATTAACATTAGGAGTAGCGATTTACTAATTGCGATTTTCTGCGAATCACAATTAGAAAATCGCTATTCCTCATATATGAAAGTTTTTAAATTCAAATTAATGATTCCTAGTGTTTCAAAAATCTACCTATCTCATGAATATTAATTAGGTAGGTAGCAGTTTGTGACCCATTAGGAATCTTAGCCATCATAGGGATGGTGACCTGCAGGGGATAGCAGACCACCATGTCTGTGATTGCTTTTAAATAAAACAATCTTTTTTTCTCCGAAATGCAGCCCATTTTCCTCAAAGGAAAATGGGATGTGTTTCAAAATAAAAAACTTTGCGTGGCTCGTGTGTTGTCTCCATCTTAGATTCACCTGCTTAGGTTGACATCTCTTTCTCGTGGTGCCTATAGGCACATTTTCTGCTAATGCGGGAATGTGATGTATGGGCACCTCTGATAAGCACTGACGCCCTGTAGTCTGTACAGTTAGTTCCAGGACCGCACATGAAGAACACAATGTCATTGTTTAAATTTCTTTCTGTGCTCATTAGAAGACACTTCGGGCCTTATTTATGAGAAGTGACACATCACTGTGTGAAAACAGCGATGCATCACTTCTCAGTTCGCCCTCCTTGCGACATAATGGATGCGTCATATTTACTGTATGGCGCATCATGTCACAAGGAATGACAGATAAGTCAGTTTTACTGACGTATCTGTTGGCGCAAAACTGACGCATTGCTGGGGTGTGTCTATAAACAGACACAACTTCAGCAATGTGTCCTTTCACATGGGGCAAGCCCCATGTGAAAGGGCCTGCGTCAGTCTTATGCCTGCTGTGAGGCAGGCGTAAGATATTGACCTAGTAGCATCCTAGAAGTGGCGCAGTGAAATCTGATAGATTTCACTGTGCCACTTCTACGAGGCTTGGATGCGGGGGAATGCCCACCCTGCATATATTATACCTGACGCAGGTATAATGTAGCCCAGGGGTTTACAGAGTGACGCATCTGCTTAGATGCGTCACTTTGCAAATAGGGCGCAACATGGCGTATTTTTTACGCCGCCGGTGCGTCACAAAAGTGACGCACCGGCGGTGCAAAAGTGACTCAAGGCCTCAAAACAAGGCCCACCATTTTAGCTAGTTGAAACCAAATGAGCTGCCATGCTCCTTTGTCACAGTCAATAAGAACAGTACTTCATTATATAAACTGCTTTCGTGCTAAAGCTGTTTGACAGAAGCATTTCCATTCTGGGATTATCACAGAACTGCTGCAAACTATGACTGGGATGCAGCCCTGCTGACTCTAACCTCCATCCTGCTAAGGAAGATAACCTTTGCAATGACTGCCTTCCTTACACCTAAGACCAAGGTATGGGGGTTAGGCTATCCCAATTGATCTGGCAGAATAATGTTACTGATATGCTCTCTTTAGTATACTATTAGATACAGATAGGAGTAAGCAAACAATAGGAACAATTAACCCCTTCGGTGCGTCGGACGGCCGGGGGCCATCCGACGCACCAGTGCTCATGTGCGTCGGACGGCCCCTGGCCGTCCTCGCACATGGCACAGGGAATGATTCCCTTTTCCCCCCAACAGCCTCGGGAGCTGGGGAGGAGCTTCCGCAGCTCCCGAGGCTCTCTGTTTGTTTCCCTGAAATGACGATCAGCGCGCACGTCGCGCTGACGTCATTTCAGTGAAATTGAAACTGAAATGAGCCAAGAGGCTCATTTCAATTTCACTTTCTACGTGCTCAGGGTGCTTTCTCAGCCCCCTGAGCATGTAGAAAGTCAGGAGAGGTATTGTTGGAAAGGGGAGAATCTCCCCTTTCCAATGATACTCCTCCCTAGTGGATCCCTGCTTGGGGATTGCCCCAGAAAGGCGAACCCCAAGCAGGGATCCACCCACTAGGCACCAGGGAGGGGGGAGCGGCCCCTTGGGCAAGGGCCTTTGCTCCCCCATATTAATTTTGGCAAAGTCAGTCTTCCTGCCCCCACCGGGGGGGCAGAAAGCCCACTAGAAACCAGGGATTTTTTTTCAAATGCAAATTAGGGGTGGGGGCTGCCCAATATGGGCATGCCAATGCCCCCACCCCCTGCTGCAAAAGTAGTCTTTCTGCCCCCCCAGGGGGCAGATGGGGGCAGAAAGCCCACTAGATACCAGGGTTTTTTTCCCCAATGAATTTAGGGGTGGGGGTTGCCCAAGAAGGGCATGCCAATGCCCCCACCCCTCCCCCCACAAAATGTCAGTCTTTATGCTCCCCCTGGGGGGCATATGGGGGAAGTAGCCCCCAATCTGCCACCCCGGGGGGCAGAAAGCACCCTAGATGCCAGGGATATTTTTTTTTATAGGCCCGGGGTGGGGGCTGCCCAGAATGGGCTTGTCAATGGCCCTACCCCCAAAAAAATACTACAGTCTTTCTGCCCCCCCCGGGAGGCAGATGGGGCAATAGCACCTTATCTGCCCCCCGGGGGCAGAAAGCCCATTAGCCACCAGGGATTTTTTTTAACAAAGTTCGGGGTGGGGGCTGCCCAGAATGGGCATGCCAATGCCCGCACCCCACAAAAAAGATGCCACAGTCTTTCTGCCCCTCCCAGGAGGCAGATGGGGCAGTAGCCCCTGATCTGCCCCCCGGGGGGGCAGAGAGCCCACTATGCACCAGCGATTATGCTGGCTTTTTTATACGTAGTAGTGGGGGCTGCCCAAAATGGGCATCCCAATGCCCCCACCCCCCAAAAGAATAGCCAAAGTCTTTCTGCCCCTCCTCAGGGGCATATCTGGGCAATAGCCCCCGATTTCCCCCCTGCCCAGGGCGGCAGAAAGCCCACTAGGCGCTGACTTTTTTTCGGAATGTGCCTACCGGTGGATTTTGGGTCCTAGCGCAGCCGGCACCTAAGGAAACATAGCAAACCTGTATATTTTTGAAAACTTGACACTAAGGGGAATCCAGGATGGGGTGACTTGTGTGGCTCTCACTAGGTTCTGTTACCCAAAATCCCTTGCAAACCTCAAACTTAGTTAAAAAAAATACATTTTCCTCACATTTCTGTGATGGAAAGTTCTGGGATCTGCGTGGATCCCCAAAATTCCACACACCACGCATTCCCCAAAGTCTTCTGAGAAAAATGGTACCTCACTTGTGTGGGTAGGCCTAGTGCCCGCGACAGGAAACGGCCCAAAACGCAACGCGGACACACCACATTTTTACAGTGAAAACTGACCCTTTTTTTGCAAAGTGCCTAGCTGTAGATTTTGAACCCTAGCTCTGCCGGCACCTCGGGAAACTTAGCAACCCTATACATTTTTGAAAACTAGACACCCACGGGAACCCAGGATGGGGTGACTTGTCTGGCTTCCACCAGGTTCTGTTACCCAGAATCCCTTGCAAACCTCAAACTTTGTAAAAAAAACAAAACATTTTCCTCTCATTTCTGTGATGGAAAGTTCTTGAATCTGCATGGATCAACAAAATTCCACCCACCCCGCATTCTCCAAAGTCTTCAAATAAAAATAGTACCTCACTTGTGTGGGTAGACCTAGTGCCCATGAGAGGAAATGGCGCAAAACGCAACGTGGACACACCACATTTTTAGAGTGAAAACTGACCCTTTTTTTGCAAAGTGCCTAGCTGTAGATTTTGAACCCTAGCTCTGCCGGCACCTACGGAAACCTAGCAAACCTATACATTTTTTAAAACTAGACACCTAGGGGAATCCAGGATGGGGTGACTTGTGTGGCTCTCACCAGGTTCTCTTACCCAGAATCCCTTGCAAACCTCCAACTTTGTCCTAAAAAAACCACATTTTCCTCACATTTCTGTGATGGAAAGTTCTCGAATCTGCGTGGATCCACAAAATTTCACATACCCCGCATTCTCCAAAGTCTTCCGATAAAAATGGTACCTCACTTGTATGGGTAGGCCTAGTGCCCCTGACAGGAAACGGCCCGAAACGCGACGAGGACCCACCACATTTTTACAGTGAAAACTGACCCTTTATTGCAAAGTGCTTAGCTGTAGATTTTGAACCCTAGCTCTGCCGGCACCTAGGGAAACTTAGCAAACCTATACTTTTTTGAAAACTAGACACCCAGGAAAATCCAGGATGGGGTGACTTGTGTGGCTCTCACCAGGTTCTGTTACCCAGAATCCCTTGCAAACCTCAAACTTTGTCAAAAAAACACATTTTCCTCACATTTCTGTGATGGAAAGTTCTGGAATCTGCGTGGGACCACAAACTTCCACCCACCCTGCATTCTCCAAAGTCTCCCGATAAAAATAGTACCTCACTTGCGTGGGTGGGTCAAGTACCCGCGACAGGCAAAGGCCCAAAACGTATTGTGGAGACATCAAAATTACCTATCACAAAATGACCTGGTTTTGCAAGGGGGGCACCTGGGTTTTTGGCCCCGGGCTCAGCAGCCATCTAGGGAAACCTACCAAACCCACACATTTCTGAAAACTAGACACCCTGGGGAGTCTAGTGAGGTATGGCTTGCATCGATCCCCCAAAGTCTTCCTACCCAGAATCGCCTGCAAACCTCAAATTTAGCTGAAAAAACCCCACATTTTCTTTACTTTTCTGTGTGGGAAAGTTGTGGGATCACCGGGCTGACACCAATTTCCTACCACCTAGCGTTCCCCCAGGTCTCCTGATAAAAGTGGTACCTCACTTGTTTGGGTAGACATAGTGGCTGCAACAGGAAATGGCCCAAATCGTACTGTGGAGTCTTCAAAACTACCTATCATAAAACTACCTGGTTTTGCAGGGTGGGGACCTGGTTTTTTGGCCTGGAGCTCGCGTCCATCTTGGGAAACCTACCAAACCCACACATT
Source organism: Calotriton arnoldi (assembly GCA_963921515.1). Classification (NCBI taxonomy): domain Eukaryota; kingdom Metazoa; phylum Chordata; class Amphibia; order Caudata; family Salamandridae; genus Calotriton; species Calotriton arnoldi. The sequence continues at coordinate 132,898 of CAWUFW010019035.1, read as the reverse complement.
TCTGAAAACTAGACACCCTGGGGAGTCTAGTGAGGTATGGCTTGTGTGGTTCCCCAACTTCTTCCTACCCAGAATCCCTTGCAAACCTCAAATTTAGCTGAAAAAAGCACTTTTTCCACACATTTTTGTGTGGGATCACTGTGCCGGCGCAAATGTCCCACCACGAAGCGTTCCCCTCGGTCTACAGAGAAAAATGATACCTCACTTGTGTGGCTGTCCAATGCAGAATCCGCTAAAAACATATTTTTTTTAAAATGTAGTGCTTAGAATTTGCGGTGCTATACTTTTAATCCCTATGTTTTTGGCTCTTCCCAGTCCCAGGCCTTTGGCCCACCCACACAAGTGAGGTATCATTTTACTCAGGAGAACAAGGGGAACGCTGGGTGGTAGGACATTTGGGCGGGCACGGTGATCCCACACAAAAATGTATGGAAAAAGTGATTTTTTTCAGCTAAATTTGAGGTTTGCAGGGGATTCTGGGTAGGGAAACGTTGGGGGATCCACGCAAGCCATACCTCACTGGACTCCCCAGGGTGTCTAGTTTTCAGAAATGTGTGGGTTTGGTAGGTTTCCCTAGATGGCTGCGAGCCCAGGGCCAAAAACCCAGGTGCCCCCCCTGCAAAACCAGGTAGTTTTATGATAGGTAATTTTGACGTCTCCACAATACGTTTTGGGCCCTTGTCTGTCGTGGGTACTTGACCCACCCACACAAGTGAGGTACCATTTTTATCGGGAGACCTGGGGGAATGCTGGGTGGTAGGAAATTTGTGTCAGCCTGGTGATCCTACAACTTTTCCCACACAGAAATTTGAGAAAAAAATAGATTTTTTCATCAAAATTTGAGGTTTGCAGGGGATTCTGGGTAGGGAAACATTGGGGTGTCCATGCAAGCCTTAACTCCCTAAACTCCCCAGGGTCTCTAGTTTTCAGAAATGTGTGGGTGTGGTAGGTTTCCCTAGGTGGCCGCCAAGCCTGGGACCAAAAACGCATGTGACCCCCCTTGCAAAAGCAGATGTTTTGTGATAGGTAATTTTGATGTCTCCACAATACGTTTTGGGCCCTTGCCTGTCGCGGGTACTTAACCCACCCACAAAGTGAGGTACCATTTTTATCGGGAGACCTGGGGGAATGTTTGGTGGTAGGAAATTTGTGTCTGCCTGGTGATCCGAAAACCTTCCCACACAGAAATTTGAGAAAAATTTGATTTTTTCATCAAAATTTGAGGTTTGCAGGGGATTCTGGGTAGGGAAACCTTGGGGGATCCATGCAAGCCATACCTTCCTGGACTCCCCTGGGTCTCTAGTTTTCAGAAATGTGTGGGTTTGGTAGGTTTCCCTAGATGGACGTCAAGCCCGGGACAAAAAACTCTTGTGACCCCCCTTGCAAAACCAGGTCATTTTCGGATACATAGGGGGCATCGGCGTTTTTGGTCCCAAATGAATTGCTATATACCCAGTACATAATAAAAAACTATTGCAAGACGCTGCTCAGTTATTCGCTCTGGGTTCGTCGGGTTCTTGGTGGACCTACAAGTCCTATATATCCCTCCAACCAGAAAGGCCCAGCGGATGTAATGGTATATTGCTTTTAAACATCTGTCATAATTAGAAGAAGTTACAGGTGAAAACGTTGGCACAAATGGCTGTTTTTTTCAACTCATTTGCAATTTTTCCTATTTTCAACTGTTAATTTCTATGAAGAAACCTTGAACGATCTACACAAATGACCCCTTTCTGAATTCAGAATTTTGTCTACTTTTCTAAAATGTATAGCTTTTCAGGATCCATTATTGCTTTCATGCCCCGTTCACCTTGCTGCGCTGCCCTGCATGAATGGGAAAGGACAGCAATGCACTGTATTTAAGGCAATATGGCACATTCCTGACTTGCCCATGTGCTGGCGCCATTTTGGCAGCCTAGCACCAACGCAAGCACCATTGCACCATGGCGCAAGGGTGCCTGCGTTACATGCAGGCTTATTTTAGCGCAGGAAGTGGCACCTTCTTGGGCAAAAACAATCCTGAGAGGCTTGTTTCTCTTTCTATGTGTGCTGCAGAATGTAACACAGAGAAATAGAGATATTTCTCCTCATTACACCGCTCATGGGAAGGTGTATCTTTTGGTGCGTTCCCAGGTCTACCAGTGCTGGTAAATCAGTGAATGCATCAAAAGCCATAGGAGTTGCATGGGAACACCCATGCAATGCCAATGGAATGCCTCCCCAGGGTAGCGTAAGGCAATGCAGCAATTTGCACTGTGTTGCCTTACTCCAGATTTATGGAGCCACTCAGGGCCACACAAAGTGGCATTGTGTGGCTTCATAAATTTTACTTTAGGTTTGCGTTGAACATGCATCACGTGTCAGGTGCAAATGCAATGCAATCATCTTGTAAATAGGCGCCCAAGTCTCTATACAATGATGTTCATGTTGGCCAATAGATAGTCCTGCTATATTTGTAGAAACCGTATAATATGGCGCCACCAACATTTAAGGTCAGGTACTTATTTAACGAGTCTCCTGGGTAGTTTTCTCACGTGTGCCCAAGGCTCCTTTTTCACCTCTACACGGAAACGTCTGTGGTCAAAAAGATTTATCCTCCTCAGCTAAATTGGAAGCACCTAATTATGTCTGTAGGTTGTTCAAGCAGGAACCTTTAAAAAGGATCACCCCACTATAGTGTTACCTTTCTTTGAATTCCATTCATTAAATATAGCGCTAGCAGTGGGTATTCCTGTAAATTGGCTGGGAGATGTTACCTTCCTGAGTGAGGTCCACAAAGTTTATAAATGCCAAGTTTACTATTCCTGGGTATCCTTTCCTGCTGTCAATGTTAACAAACAAACATTTCATACATACCATGAAGCAGCAGTTCCACTTGCAAATAGACTGTATGAATACTTAGAAACACCAATTAACTTACCAGGAACTTCAAAACTGGTTCCAAGCTACCCTCCCACACACACTAAAACATGTAAGACTGGGTCCTCTCCGTATTGACGGGGCAACCTGACCAGTCTAAGCCAGCTACACACCATTTCCTAATACAGGTACATTAAATAATTGCAAATTGTTTGCTCTTCACACTCACTTAGTTAGACTGTATCGAAGGTTAATGCAGTTTGTTATGCATACTATACCAAGTACCCTAGAAAGGGCTGTTCAAGCTGGGCACCCACAGTTTGTTGTGCCTGGCATTAGTCCAGTTACTTTTAATGCCATTATGGGTAAAGTGCCCACCAAATGGGAGGAAATTCCATTTTGGATAGCACAAAATACATATCAGCTTGTAGCAATGTTTCCCCCTTATGGGACCACAGATTAAAAATTCTTATTATGTGTTTTACACTTGGTATGGATCCCCCAATTGAAGATTGTGCGACATGGGGTACTGTCTTTATTGTCATAACCATAACACTCGGCACTCCATCAATTGCTGTTTGGACTGAGGTGCTAAAGCAAATTCAGAATGAATACAGGGTAGCCTCTGCCCTGGATTTGGGGATGAAATTAATTGCCAACTTTGTTACAGTATCTTCAATGATGTTAATTAACATTAAACAGGAGGTAGCATCATTGGCAATACGCCAGCAGCTCACAAAGGTTCCTCCTGTGAATCAGGAATGCGAGCTGCCAAAGATTATTTCTGAGACCTATGCTTCTATAGGCCATGATAATTTGGAAACCAAGCCTGGCAAGCCACAACTTAAAACAAAGGGCATATTAGCAAGACCCACGTTAAAATTATCGCCGTTTTAGCGGCAGGAAACTGCAGCTAAAGCGGCGATAATGGGCTTGCTAATATGCGTTATGGAATTCAATAGAAGCCCAGGTTAGATGTGCAGGACATCTAACCTGGGCTTCTATTGAATTCTATAACGCATATTAGCAAGCCAATTATCGCCGTTTTAGCGGCAGTTTCCTGCCGCTAAAACGGCGATAATTTTAACGTGGGTCTTGCTAATATGCCCCAAAATCTGATACAGATAGCACTAAACAGACACTGAGTCTTCTAAAAAATGTGGGGATAAAAAAATTAAAAAGATAAACAGAAAACATGGAGTGAGTCTCCCCAACAGGAGTCCACTGAAAAAGGCTATCATTTATGTAACTGTGATACAATTAAACAGCCAGATAGGTATCAGTTTTCTGATGCACATCCCTCTAGTTCCTTTCAGGACTCTTCAGACAGACAGTCACAGAGAGGGGACAAGGCGAACAAAGACAGGAGGAGTATGTGAAACAGAGAAAGGACTCACAGCGCTCCTCTGATGTCATCATAAAAAGCCAGAAAAACTCCCACACCAAAAACCATAATTCAAAAAGAAGAAAGTGGCAGGAATATCCACTGAATATGCTACACATACTCAGGATGCTTCTCCTGAACAAGAAGTGGGCAAAAATACTGCTCGACAGTGCAGCAGAGATCATGATAGTTCGCCAGACTCTTCAAGGATTTCTGGAGGCAAGACTGACTAATGACTATATTCAAGTTGAAACCCCAGATAGGCAGCTGAGCCCTCCTGATAGACTTTATCATTTAGACATCCAAATAGAAAGCTTCATATATGCAACTTATAATGAATTTGGAAGATTTCCCTCCAAGAAGCTGCTGAAAGGTTGTGACAAATTGATAAGGAAAATTGAGAAAATGCATTAGCTGTTATCAATAATGGCATGACCACATTGTCTACTCCTATTTATGCATTGAATCATATTGTGTCATCTGCATTTGATATCAAACAAAATGACATGTGTGCCTTTTTACATGGTCATAGTCAATTAAGATCAGTTTTGCAATTGAGTTGAACATTGCAAGTTCTAAAATCATATGAGTGCCATGGAAATATCAAAATGCTACAGAATTGTTTTTGCCTTACAAATTGCCGTGTATTCAACAGGTCATGGCAAAGAAAGAATCAACTTACACTATGCTTAATATAGAAAATCTAGAAAAACTGCCCTTTACTGTAGCTGAAACACCTTCAGATATATGATTGATTCATGGTTTCATTTCTTTAAGGATTTCTACGCTTCATTTCTCGTCTTGTCTGAAACACTTTCAAGAAGGCAGATATGAGTGGATGGGTAGAAACCTTTTGCATGAGACATGGTTTCTTCCTTTCGATTACAAATGTGTGAGTGGTGACCAAGAAGTTTTTCTTAGTGGGAATGAATGCGGAGTTTCCTTAAGTCATTCAGTATTTTGTCAAGAGATAACACTGCATGGAGCATGGCCAATGTGGTGTGTGATTTGAAGGGAGTCTCTGTCCCTTTGATTAAGCCAGTTTTTTTCATTACTTTCTAATGGAAGTTACTTCATGCAGAGCGACCAAGGTTGCTGTGGAATGAAGCCAGGTATCCCTTACATTGTAAAGGTTTTCCAAGGTAGTGACTTGCTGTATGAATGTACTATATATACATATAGACACACGGTTGAGGAAATTGTCTTGTGACTAACAGTCCCTATTTCTAATATTAACTTTGATACATTAAGTAGACTGAAAGCCTTATTGTTTCAAAGAGACGTGGCACTAACATCTGCCTGAGAAACTATTGATCTCCAGGTTTACCGGTCGTCCTCAGAAGTACAATCATTGTTGGGCACTAATTTGCAGATACATTTTGATGAACTTGTGCACCGCTGGAGTGGTATACTTTTTTGTAAGGTGATTGGGTCTGGATTTGTTGCATTTCAGACTGTATTTGAAGTGATTCTGTCTATTATACAATCTTCATTTTCAAGCATTTTTGAAGACATTCCATTGGTATTATTCCTGTTGATTGCTGTTTTGGACTTGGTCCTATTTTTGTTGCTCCGCAATGGATGTTCCACGACAAGGCCAAATGGTGATGGAATTCCCTCATGTCCCTCTGTGGGAAACGTATGGTGCTGTAGTTTGGATTCTCTTTGTTACTGGAATTGAATGACAACTGGACTTTGTCCATTCGGCCTTTGTGGTTTCAGAGTATACATATTGTATAATGCTATGCCTTTTAAATGCTTTCAGAGTGACTAGCTTTTAGTGAATAAGTCTCCTTTCTGACCAAGGGGAGGGTATTGTGTGGCTCGTGTTTAGTCTCCATTTTAGATTCAACTCCCTAGGTTGCCATCTTTTTTTCATGGTGCCTTTTAGCACACTTTAAGCTAATGTGTGAATGTGCTGTATGTGCATATTTATTGGGCACTGCTGCCCTGTACTCTGTGCAGTTAGTTCCAGTGTCATATAGGAAGAACACCATGCCATTGTTTTCCTTTCTTTCAATGCTCATTAGGAGACACTTCATTTTAGCTAGACGAAACCAAATGAGCTGCTCTGCATGTCTGCCACATTTGATGAGAACAGTACTTTATTTTATAAACAGCTTCCGTGTTAAAGCTCTTTGAGAGGCGCATTTCCATGCTGGGATTATCACTGAACCAATGCGAGCTGTGTTTGAGATTCAGCCCTGCTGATTCCAATCTCCATCCTGCAGAGGAAGATAAGCTATGCACTGCGACCATCTTCCTGAATCCTAAGGCCAAGGTTTGGGGGTTAGGCTATCCCAATTGCTCTGGCAGAATGGTGCTCCTGCTATGCTCTCTATAATATAGTATTAGGTAGAGAAAGGCATAAGCGAACATTAGCCACAATTAACATTGTTTCATTTTCTTTTTTAAACACATGCCGTTTTCTATTAAGGAAATCAGTGGACAATGGCTTGCCTCTGGGCCTAGCGAGGGCCAATGGCTCTTTACTTTAAATGGTGAATGGATGTTAACCTTATGGCCAGTTCTGCCAGTCATACGCCTGCAGAGATTGAATACAATCCTTGGCTGGGAGAGGTCTCAACTTCAATTCAAAGAACACTGACATGCTTCTGGGCCCAGGAAAGGCCAATGTGTGTATCCACTGACTACGTAGCAGTGATAAGCTATCGGGGGGTGGACAGGAACAGTTGGCAGAGCAAAGGGCTGCTTTATCACTACATCTTTTGACTTGAACATCTCAGGGAGTGCTTGTTCTATTGATCACTAGGACCCTCCTACACATCCCGTCCCTATTCACAGTAGGGGCAACAAGTTCTGCCACCTATCACACTTCCAGAGTAGAATTACACATCTTTGGCTGGGAAAACAAACAACTCTGGCTCCGAGGACAAGGGCTTGTCTTTGGGCTCAGGAAGGGCCAGTGGGTAGAACTGCTGACCCCTTCTCTCAATGATTAGCTATCTGACCGTTTACAGGAACAGTGCAAAGGGCAGCTGTAGCACTACATATGTTGACTTGGAGATACAAAAGAGTGTCTCTTCTATTCATGCCCAGGTCCCTCAAAGATAGTTGGGCTCCATCCACAGTTGGAGTGAGAACCAGATTTGACCCTGTAAGGTAGGGGAGTGACCAAGAAGCTGAAGACAGGTTTGCCTGGTAACAGCGGAGTCCTACCATCTTGAAACAGGAACTCCTGTGTAATTTCACTGTAAGGCAAAGAAAAAGTGCTGCAAAAGAAGGTTGGAGACTGCAAACAAATTGTTAGGATTGGGGGATGTATATCCTTTGGTCAATGACTACTGAACTGGATAAATATGGCTCCTCCCCACCACCTCCTCATCAGAAGATTCCTTGACCTGGGAAGACTCCATCTGAAGAAGAAGGTCCTGCTGGAAGAACAATGCTGATTATTGATTTCTTGCTGCTGCTGGGAGAAGAAATCACACAAGTACTCAAGGACCCCTAAAGCCTTCTAACATAGAGGGAATGGAAATGCTAACTGTTGGACCTGGCATCTTTTGGTGTGGTTTCCCTGTCTTTTTACTTTCTGGCCTCCTGTTTTTAAGGTTATGTTGGACTTTGTTTTGCTGGTTGTTGTGCCACTGCACACTTTCTCACTGCTGTTCAGTGTTAAAGTGCAAGTGCTCCTACTGTAAATTGTGTTTATGGATTGGTGTTTCCATGTTTGGCTTATTTGATTTACTATGAAGTCCATAGTATAGTGCACTGTGGGTGCCCAGAGCCTATAAATCAAATACTGCTAGTCGGCCTGCAGCACTGATTGTGCCACCCACACAAGCAGCCTTTCAAATGTGTCTCAGACCTGCCACTGCAGTGTCTGTGCACAGGTTTTACTGCCATGTTGACCTGGCAAGAGCCCCCACTTGCCAGACCCCAACCTTCCCTATTCTTACATGTAAGGCACCCCTCAGGTAGGCCCTAGGTAACCCCCTGGGCGGGGTGCAGTGTATGTGAAAGTTAGGAAATGATCTGGTGTGTGTGATATATCCTGATAGTGAAATACTTCCAATTACGGTTTTCTCTATTGAAAGGCTATATGTCGGGGGCGCTAGAGGGCGCCAAGCAAGATGGCCGCCCTTGCGTGAGGCTCTTGCTGCTTGGCAACCCATCCGGCAAATATCCTCTTCATCTCCCAGGTATTGCACATATAAACGGCACCACCTGTCTGCTGTGACCACGGAGCACACGGGGAACCCTTTTGCAACCTGTGAAACTGCCTGGGGATTGTCAGTTCCGAGCTCCGGCTCCCGTGACCGGAAGGCACAAAATGGCGACTGCAACCTCCTGGTGATCGGAGCGGGACGCTGGGGAGCGGAAAGTGGAGGCTCGACCACCTGCACTCCCAGGGCCGAGAGATCTGACGCTACCCCTGGACCGACGAAGATCCTGCTGTGGCTGTGCGAGCGCGGGCCTGTGATCGCACCGACCGCCAGCACTGACGTGAGACCCGCGCCCCTTGGGCGAGACGTTGTGGGCCGAGGCGACCTGGCCGATCCGGCAGCGAGGACCGAGCGCATGGGTGAACCGGACCGCTGGGGCCCCTGTGGAGCGGACCGGTGAAGAAAGGGGTGAGTGGCTTGAGACTGCCTCCCGGGCCCCCTGTGTGACACTCTGGGCGGCCTTACCCCTGCTGGGCCTGGCTGGCCCGATCACCTCCACGGGACGAATCTGGGCCTGGTCCCCCCGAGGCGAGCCGCTGCGGCTTGGCCAACCCGATTGGGCGGACTGATCTAAGCTGGACGTCGGCCTGCGGAGGCCCACGTTATCTATGCGGAGTCTGAACTGATAAGAAATCACCGCTGTGCCCCGGTCTGCCCGACATCACCAGTGCCTGCTGCGCCACACCTGCGGCCGAATACTATCGGCTGGGCCTGGGACGTGAGACCGCACCTGGGAGCAGAGGAAGGCTGGATTGCGCTCGAAGCTGCTGAAACCCTAGGCACATAACGGCGCCTCGCAGTGCGGACCGCTCTGGACCGGTGCTTGGGTCTCCCCGTGTGCTAATAATTACGCCGCAAGAAGGAAGGAAGGATTTTTTTTTTAGGAGCCTGGCCGTGTCTGCTGGGGGCGCCAGGCTAACTACCACCCATTTAATATCACACCGGGAGAACATTTACAGCCCATTGCAGCCGAGACCCCTCCCTCTGAGAAACACTGGATGTGCTGGGAACGGGGCACGCTGTTCTGACCTGGGGGAGCCCTTATCCAGTGCTTGGTCACGAGCCCTTGCTGGATACCCTGCCTCAGCCCCCAAAGAAGACCCGTCGCCATAACCCTGCGGGCCAGCGCCGCGTTTCTGGCTGTGCTTGGCCCCCCCGGGTGCTGGGGACTGTGGAGCTTGGAGGTTGAGTGTCCTCAGACCAGACTGCTTGTGCTGGGACCCGCGGCCGCCGGCCCAATTATTGCCCACCATCAGCCATTATAACCTACTGCCTGGAGCTCGCTACACCTGAGGACCTTTGGCTGCGGAGACCTGGGATTAGCCGGTTTGGGATTACAGGGAATTGATCCTTGATGGAACGCGCGCGTCCTTATCAATTATACTGCTCTGGTTGGCTTCTGGACCCGCCGCCAGACTCTCGCTGACTTGCGCCACTCTTTGAGCGCCCCGACACTCGGGAGGCGCGACCGGGCCATCAGATCCACACATATTACCCTAATACACTGTGGTCATCCCTAGAAAACCACCAAGACTGCCTCGGACTGGGTGAGATCTTCGCTGCTGGCTCCCTGCACCCTCCGACACCGGCTTGTCGCGCACCGGACCTTGCGGCTCCCATCACAAGAAACCAGACGTAAATAGCGGGTTCGCGTGGCGGACCCCTTTCGTCCAGGGCCATATCGCCGCACCTTACGCTCCATCATCATGGGGAAGCCGGATGGGAGGCAACCGAAACTTAACTTTGACACCCGTAAATCTGCCCGATCTCAGACTGAGCCCGATGAAGACCAGGCCGACGCCCCGACCACCTCTACCGCAGACCTCAAAGAACTGTTACTGGTGATGCAGTCGAGCCTGACATCCATCGAATCCAAAATGAACTCCATGAACGCTAGGCTGGACGGCCTAACACACAGGGTGGAAAAACATGATGATAGATTGACTGAGGCGGAGCGACGAATATCTGACCTAGAGGACGCCTCCAGCGCCAACACACACCGCGCACTTGAGATGGAGAAGGTCCTGAAGGTGAGAGCTGCCAAAAACGAAGATTTAGAATCTCGCTCGTGAAGAAACAACCTTCGCATTCTTGGGGTGCCGGAATCGACAGACACCGGAAAGATGGAAGAATACGTCGAGCGCCTCCTCATAACGCTGTTTGGCAGAGAGGTTTTTTCACCGGTCCTCGTTGCTGAGCGGGCGCACCGCTCGCTGGCGAACCGACCCGCTCCTGGGACCCCTCCTCGTCCCATAATAGCCAAAATACTTAATTACCGGGACCGAGACACCGCCCTCCGCCTCTCTAGAGAAAAAGGCCAGCTCCGGTACGAAGGAACGGAGGTATCAATTTATCCCGACTTCACTATGGCCGTTCAGGAGCAAAGACGGAAGTTCCTCCAGGTCAAAAAAAACTGCAGCAACTTAATCTGCCCTATGCTATGCTGTTCCCGGCCCGTTTAAAGGTAACACATCAAGGAACACAGCACTTTTTCACCAATCCACAACATGCACAGGACTTCCTCAAAACCCTACCCAAACGAGCTGCAGGCCGGCTATCCCCTGACCACCGTCTGGAAAGGAATGGCAGCGCCTCCGACATAGAATGAACCCGGGGGGACTGACCCTGCAATATGTTCGCCTTCCGAACAAACACTTCATGAGTGGCATCAAGGAACTGTTCAGACTTATCTAAAGCCCCTACAAACATGAATAACCTCCTAATGCAGCATTGGAAGTTGGACAATTTCCATACAACTTCGCCCATACTATATGTAATGTAAAGCAAGCAAAATCCAAATCATGCTCTTTACAGAGGCGTCTGAACCGTCACGATGGCCTACGCACGCCAGGGCAGGAAAGGCCATATTTCACTGAACATTAATATCAGCGCCACTCTGCAGGGACTTCACGCTTTCCTTTACTGGCACCCGACGCGGAACATCATTTAGCATTCAACCTCCACAATGGAGCTTGCGCATGATGATCCGGAGCCAAATCCTGGCACTCGAAATGCTTCAAATGCTCCGCATTCCTTTACTGGACGGACTCCTCAACACCAATCTTTGTATCAGACGCTGTGAGGAGATGAAGACGCACAACACTGCCCGAGCACCCTCGCTCAGACGAGGAGACTCTGACCGCCCTCTAGACTCCACCCGACAGGTGAACCCTACGTATTGTATTTTAAGATCATGTTCACGGTTAGGCCATCTTCCCCAGTTGGGAATTTGGCGCAACGGGCAAGATGGGAGGGGGGGTGGGACACGGGCCTTGGCAGGATTGGGCTGCTGATGTGGGAGGGGGCAGGGGGGACCCTGTATCGTTTTTTGACAGAAACAGGGCTTTGTTTAATGCCACTTACCACGGTATTGACACGCAAATATATGATTACACTTCAGAACTGTAGTGACCAGCAACCACGATCCAAAACCTACATACCATGCCAACAACATGGAAAACCGCCCTAGACCCCCTACGTATAAATTCCTGACTTGGAATGTCCGTGGCCTGGGAGACCCCCGCAAGCACCGGCACATCCTCTCATACTTAGACCGCCACAATATTCAGTGTGCGATGCTACAGGAAACACACTTCAGCCCCTCCACAACTACCACGTTTGCATCCCGTTGGGCAACCTATTCGCGTTTCTCCTCATATTCTTCATATGCCAGGGGCACAGCCATACTGGAGCACCGGTCTCTCCCATACACTCCCATAGGTTCCCATGAAGACTCACAAGGTCGATACACTATCATTTGGGGCCGGCTGGCAACTCAGTCTATCACTTTCGTCTCCTGTTATGGGCCAAACACTGATGACCCAGAGTTCTTCCGGATACTCTGGGGTAAGATCCTAGACATCGGGGCCACACATTTACTATGGGGCGGAGATTTTAATGTTACTTTGGATCCCACACTAGACCGCTCACACCTGCAACCGCACCACTACTCAAATGCACATTACACCCTCAAATCGATTGTCGAGGACCATGACTTGATTGATGCCTGGCGCCATTTACACCCGCAGCTCCGGGAGGGATCCTGTTACACCACGGCTCGCTCCTCCTGGTCAAGAATAGATGGGTGGCTCATCACTAAGGGCCTCGCCCCCTTGCTGACACACGCTTCATATCTCTCCTGCACATATTCCGACCACTCCCCAGCGCTCATCACCCTCACTCCTCCCCAGGCTGACTTGCCCTTCCTATCCTGGCGCCTGAATACACAAAATCTACTAGATCCAGTATTCCTACAGGAGCTGGAACAAGAAATAACGGATTTCTTCCCACGAAATGAAAACTCGGTCGAACAATACTGCACGATATGGGAGGCTTTTAAAGTCACCATCCGCGGAATTTGTATTGCAAAAAGTGGTGGGATTCTGAGAGACATCCGCTCTACGCTTCGCAAACTAGAAGCGCAGCTTAAACAAACGGAGAACATGTTACAAACAGCCCCCACTACAGAATTGCAGGCTCGGCTGAGAAGCTTACTCACTGATTATCAGGCAACAGCTGAAAATGAATGTAAATTTAGAGGGAAATATCACCAGGCGCGCCGTTATGGAGAGGGCGAGAGACCGGGGAAGATACTCGCATCCCTGATTCGCCCCCCCCTTCTCCAATATGGTCCTTGAGGTCGAGGATGAGGGTGGCCAGATACATAGAAATACTACTGAGATAGTGGAAACCTTCCGCAGTTTCTACAGAACCCTATACAAGACACATAGAACTCACCCGGTAGACTTCACCCCCTTTTTTGAAGACACCGCAATAGCTTGGCTGGGCGATGGGCAGAGGGAATTCCTCCTGGCACACCATGAGGATAAAGAAATCATATCCGCCATAATGCAACTACAATCAGGCAAAGCCCCGGGGCCGGATGGCCTTCCGGACGAATTTTATAAAACATTCTGTCATCTACTCATTCCTGTACTACGACATGTTTTCGAGGAGGCTCGGGAAACTGGCATATTACCCCCAACGATGCGCGAGGCGTGCATTATCTCCCTGCCCAAACCAGGCAAGCCAACCTTGTACTGCGACTCCTATAGACCCCTCTCATTAATAAATGTTGATGCCAAAATATTAGCAAAATTAATCGCCAATCGCATCAGCCCTCTCATGACCGCTCTGGTACTCCCAGATCAGTCGGGCTTTGTACCCAACAGAGGCACATCTCACAACTTGCGCACATTGTTTGCGGTTCTCCATGACATTGAGCCTGAAATGAACACTGCGGCGATATTTCTCGACGCTACTAAGGCGTTCGATTCATTAGAATGGGACTATCTTGCCTTCGTTCTGCAACGCATGGGGTTCCCCACTCCTTTCCTGGCCTGGATTGACCTGTTGTACGCTGGCCTGCAGGCGAGAGTCATGGTCAATGGAGTCCAATCCTCCCCTTTCAAAATTACCAGAGGCACCCGCCAGGGCTGTCCCCTCTCGCCCCTACTTTTTGCCATAGCGATTGAACCCTTGGCGGCTAAGGTCCGACAACATTTCAGAGACCACGCACTGATCTACCCAGAGAGGCACATTTTAATTTCCCTATATGCCGACGACCTAACGTTATATTTGCGGAACCCGGACGAAAGCCTCAACCCCATTCTCAAAATTCTCATCCTGTTTGGTCACCTCTCCGGAGTAAACATCAACTGGGGGAAATCCCAGATATTCCCTCTTACGGATGTCACCACACGATTTGAACCGGACTATCCACTCACATGGTGTGGGGACACACTTACATACCTAAGAATAGTCATTTCCCGAAATCGCGACGAACTACTGTTGTCCAACTATGGACGAGTGCTTGACCTCCTCACAAAAAAGATAGCCAGATGGATCGCACTACCCCTCTCCATGGCTGGCAGAGCCTCCCTAATCAAAATGGTGGTACTTCTCAAATTACTTTACCTCTTTACAAACATCCTTATGCCCTTAGTCGCCATTTCTTTAAAGACATTAGAACTCAACTGTTTCGCCCTGTATGGGGGGGAAAACAGGCCAGACTGAACTGGGACACCCTCACACGACCCTTTGCTGCCAGAGGATTTGAGATACCTGATTTAGAACTTTACTTCATCTGTGCTCAGGCTCATTTCACAGCCTACTGGATAAATCCTCCCCCATACATGCCTCACCTTGCAATAGAGGATGGATACATGACCCCCACACCATATTCAGCATATTTGAGCACCCTCATGGTCCCGAGACACCAGGCCTCCACCACTGTTCAATGCACAACTAGCGCCTGGCGAGACCTTGCCAGCCGAACCCATTGTCCCCTACTCTACTCACCTCTACTTCCCCTTCAGGGGAGACATGATCACCCGGTCACACAGGAAGGGGGATGCTTCCGCCTGCTATGCAAGCTATCCTGTCTCACCTGGGGCCAACTCTATGAGAAAGGGAAATTCTGCACTAGCGACGAATTCTTCGGAACCTCCTCGCCCACCCCTTTAGAGCGATTTTATTACATTAGGCTACGGCAAGATGTGCGGACCCTTACCCCATGTTTCCCACAAGAACCTTCCATCATGCCCCCCCTGCACGCTCTTTTGCAACAAACTACTCCCATGCATGTGGTGTCGCTCCTGTATCGCACCACCCAATGCGAATGCGAGTATGATCCCCCACCAGCTAAGAACAAATGGGAGGGCGAGCTGGGACACCCACTGACTGACAAACAATGGTCCTTTTGCTGTCGCCAAACTGGGGAAATCTCCGCCAGTAGCAGACTGCGAATTATACACTACAAATATTTACACCGTTTGTACTGTACGCCAGCACGTTTACATCGCCTTCAATTGCGTGATAACGATCAATGCGATAGATGTGGGGAGGAAGGAGCTGATATCAAGCACTTGGCCTGGGACTGCACTCCTGTTCGCCGGTACTGGGGAGAAGTTATGCTGGCTTTAGATCAAATGACAGGGACACACGTTACGGAAGACCCTCTTACCGCACTCCTGGGATACACTGAATCGCTACCTGTGAAGGTACGGCGATGTATTTCCCTGGCGCTTCTTCTTCCTAAGAGATGAATTGCCTGTAAATGGGGCAGAGGAAGGGCCCCTAAATTTAAGGATTGGCTACACGACCTCATATATTGCCAAGAACAGTTACATACATATGCTGAACTCTTACCGCCCTCCTCTCGCCCGCGAGACATCTGGGGTCCTCTCCAAACTTACCTCCTGGAACACACCACTACCGTAGATACAACCACTGACTCCCGCGCTGAAGGGGTTGACGCACAGGATGGAGATGGGAATTGATGCATGGAGGACACCACACGGGAAGGGACAGGACTCCTAACATGTAACCTTAGGGGTTGGGGCACACCATGTGTGAACGTATTTCAGAGGATGGACTTACAGATTGCGGACATTTAACTCTGTCAAGCCTGGTGAATTGTGGCACTGTGCGTATGTTATTCGAATTTTAGATCATAAATGTTTTTGCGACCTTTTTTGGTGGCCAGTTACAATAAATGCCCACCTGACGCGGCCGGCCCGAAGTAGTTGTAGGCGGCTTGCTGTGTACCCCCCTTCCGCCCCTGATACTATATTGTATGTTAACTTGCATTGCCGGCCCGCCAGGGATGTAGGCATCATGCTGTGTATGGAACCATCTGGCACAAATAAAGGTTTTTGAAAACTTTTTAAAAAAAATAAAAAAAGGCTATATGTCCCATAGGCAAACATGGGAGTTGCTTTGTAGCATCTTACAAGTATAACGTTCCATTGGGACAAAATAGAGAAATGGAGTTTAGGCTCTCTGAACTCAGAATTTAATAACACATCTTTTTAGGGAGATGGTTTTTAAATTGTGTGTTTGCAAATGGCACTTTTATAAAGTAGGCATTTTCTTGTTTAACCATTCTGTGTGCCTCTGCTGATTTGTGTATTGCCTGTCTGGTTTTGGAGTGACAGGAGCTGGGGATGTGCATTCACTGTAGACAGTGACAAGGGGGGGTTGAGGCGTGTCCTGCCCCTGTCCTGGGTGACTCATAGTTGGGCTGAATAGGCCTGGTCTGCACTTAGAGCTGTTGGAGGAGTTTTCACTAGCACCTGAATAGGCAGTGTCTCCTCTGCACAATACTGTCTCCACCTCCTGTAGTGAAGCAGGACCAGAGAGGGCAGAACTGGTTTAGACTGGGCTCAGAGACCCTTGCAACAAAGAGAACAGAGAGAAAATGTGTTATAAATATTGGGGCCCTGAACCCAGGACTTTAGAACTCTTTTGGATCAATAAACCTGCCAAGAAGAAGAGCTGGAGAAGCTATGAGGAGGAACTACCACTTTGCTGTGTGCTTTGCTGTGTTGTCCTGCAGTGGATGCTTCTGTCTTGGGGGGAGAAAGGGCTAGACTGACCTTTCTGCAACTTATTTCTTTCAGTTTCTCTAAGGGCCTGAGGTAGAGCTTGCCCCCTGTTCAAGAAGTCTCAGGAACAGCAAAGACTTCAAGTTCATCTGCTACCATCACTGGGAGCTGTGTATTTTGTGCTGCAACAGAAGAAAAAGTAACCCGCTAACGTCTACATGTCCTGAAGGCCCCGCAGAGGGCGCACCGCAACCCTGTTCTCATCGACGACGACCCCCACACCGCCACTGGGCCACTGCTTGCACCATGATGTGTGGGCACCGCACTTTGCCTCGCTTCACACTGCCTCCCTGGTATCCCCATTGATGCCGCTCCACGCCGACATTGACACCGCTGCCTGCACCGTGGTTTAAGGGCACCACTTGTAAGTTACACAATGCACCGCCCCTTCCCACACTGCAACATTGGCCTGCCGGCGCCATCGACTCCAGTTCGTCAGCTGATGACAGCGCTTCAGCAACGATGCTGCCGCTGCCTGCACCATGACCTGCTAGCACTGCAACAAGCACCGCAACACTTCGCACTGCAGACCTGGTCTCACTGTTACCCCTGGATGACTATCACTAAGCCTCTGCCTGCACCGTGACCTGAGGGCACTGCAAGCTGCACCGCTGCACTTCGCACCACAGCCTTGATGCCCACCAATACCAGTGCTCCTGACTTCAACCGCACAGAGTTTGATCTGCAACGCATGTGACTTCAAGGGCCCGACAACTCCTTTACTGACCTCTGGAACTCACCTCAAGGTCCCCTCTGCCCTACATTTCTAGAGGTACTGTTTTGCAGGTCTTTTCAACACCGTAGCTGGCCCATGATGCAGCGGTCAGCCAGAATTGCTTGGATTTGTGTGTTCATGACGCCGTGATAGCCCCGGACGGAGCTATCGATGTCAAGGAACTGTATTTTAAGTCTATTTTTGCTTATTGATATTTCTAAGAACTGTATGGTGTATTTTAATCATATTTGGTCTTGTTTTGCACAGATAAAATATTGGATATTTTCCTATAACTGGTGTGGTGTCCTTTTGTAGTGTTTTCACTGTATTACTGCTGGTTATGTGCAAATATTTTACACACTGCCTCTGAGATAAGCCTGACTGCTCATGCCAAGCTACCAAGGGGGTGAGCAGGGGTTATTTTAGAAGTGTATCCCCCTTATCCTGACTAGATCTTCCAATTGAAATCCACTGGTCTGACTATTCGGCCATCCCTTTCACTCTCATCCTCCCCCACACAACCACTTACAACAGAGTTTAGCCCCCATTATTATGAAAGGATCGTTCAAAAGCCCATCAAAGCACTGGTAAAAGACACATTACGCACACTGCTTGCAAATACTGACATTATTGATGTGATTGACAATTGCACCAAGGTCATCTCTCAAGCACTATACACATTGACCCCTCTGACATCCAAATGAATTTTTATTCAACCCTCACACCAGTGGTTCACCTCAGAACTAACTACAAAAGGTATAACATACATAATGTTAAAAAGCAACAGAGACTCACTAATTTACCCACAGTCTAAATGAAATATCTGTAACTTCAGACCTCCCAAAACTCATCCAGAATTCTCTTCCACTATACTCATAACAACATACATCCTCCAGTGAGTCTTCCCTCTAACATCTCCAGTGTCATATACAAAACTCTCCTGGACTTCTCCAAAAAAAGCATAGTACTTCATTCTGCAGCCTCATACAATGAATCCTCTGCATTTATCTTGACCAAGACTACAAGCTCTTGGAATAACTTGCAACCGGTCTCTCATGACAAACTCCTAAACATTGACAAAACCCTCAAGCTCATCCTAATATAATGATCTTATCCCTGCCACTATCATCACAATAAGCTTTTCAATATGCTCTGAAACTTCGGAAAAAAGTATGAATGCTTTCATGATTCAGGGTTGCTTTTCTGATCCTTACAATTGGCCAAATCTCCACCTTACTCAAAAACCAAACCTCCACTCAAATCTACATGGAGATTAAAAGCCAATGGAAAGCTATGGAAGACAATTGTAAAATATACCTTCTAACAATTCTCTAAATTCATCAAAAAGGAGAACTTACTAATAATACACCAATTTGGTTGTCATGTGCCCGAGTTAGGCCCGGTAGGAATTAGTGCCATTCTTACATGTAAACGATCCTTTCTTAAAGTTGCCTTCTCTTTGCCACATCAACGTTTGACAAACATTTGCATTTGTGACACTTGGACTAGTTGCGTGGAAGCACCGGCCTTGCTGACACAGAACACTTTGTGAGAATACTATCACACTGCCTTGGCATTAGGTGCAAGGCCCCTCATGAGCGTAATAAAAATGTGTTTTTTATTACTTACATATGGTGACATAGCTATCTGTAGAACACAAACAATGGTAGCATGATCACAATTGCAGCCTGAGGCAAGGATGCCATTTTCTATACATAGCCTGTTGTTTCCTAATTTTATCAGAGGAGACACTTTTGCTGACTTCAAGGGGGGTCCCTGCATGGTGGAGCTTTTGCCTAGCAGCTGACTGACATCTCTGTGAGGGGTGTCTAGTTCAAGACCAAGACGGGGTCCTACACTCTTACCCACCAGGTAAAGGGGGATAGATCATCCAGAAGGTGGTTTCTTGGAAGAACATTCATGTGCACTCTAGAGATATAGGTTAGGGTTTGCATTGTAGGAGTACGCTCGATTTTTATAATCTTTTATAATTATGCATTTATAAGCTGTCCCAACAAGATGGTGGAACTCTTTGTTTTATCCACTGCATTGATAATCATTATAACCTTTGCTAGCTTCTGTCTATTAATCATTGCAGGCCATATTTTCTATGCAAGAATCACTAAGGTTCAATAAATATTGAAAGTGCCCCTTCATGTATTCTTTGCATATTTCTCTGAGCAAAAGAGAGCACAAGTGACTGAGCAAAAAGTTTTAAGTTCATCAGAAAAGTTCCTGAGGGAACAGAGTTGACATGTTCAGTGGTTGCCAGAACTGTTCGCTCCCTGCCTAGGTCTAAGGGTGACTAACTGTGGCACTGTGAGCTAGCTGGTCCAAAGGACAGCATATCCTACGGGGGTGCATGGAATCAGTCTGGCACCATCCTAAGTTCGTGTCGTCCCAAAACCAGCAGATCCTACTGATTAGTGGAAACTACACAACATGTTTTCAGAGTAGGGCATGGATTTGAA
Organism: Calotriton arnoldi; assembly: GCA_963921515.1. Taxonomy (NCBI): domain Eukaryota; kingdom Metazoa; phylum Chordata; class Amphibia; order Caudata; family Salamandridae; genus Calotriton; species Calotriton arnoldi. The sequence continues at coordinate 112,895 of CAWUFW010019035.1, read as the reverse complement.
ACAGAGTCATTAAAGTCCTGGATGACATACCACAAATGCTGGATGATGGAGAACCTTGCCTCCTAGGATTACAAGCCCTTACAGCTGCTTTGGCATAATTGATCACTCATATTGATCACCCTTCATCAATACCGCTTGGGATCTAAAGGTATAGTCCTCAAATACTTCTCCTCCTTCCTTTCCAGACTTTCCCAAATCATACATATTTCAGACCCAACCCCAATTAATTGTGGGGTCCTTAAAGATCTATCCTATCCTCTATCCTCTTTAAGCTTTATGCAGAACCAATTGCTGACATCTGAAGGGGATTAAGCATCTCCATCGATCAATATGAAAGCGACATTCAAATATACCTAAAAACTACATCACTCTAAGAACAGCTCTATTCAGCATCCAAAATTGGATGACAAAGAACTCTCCCACCCTTAACCTGCATGAGTGCATTCATAATTGTTTCTCCTAGCCTCAGAAAAATTATTCAAACCAGACCTACTGCACCACGTAAGCCACTTCTCAAAGTGGCATTTCTAAAACAGTAATGTTAAATCCAGATTCCCCAGTAAGGAGGATTTATCATTACCATTCCAAAGATATGAAACATGAAAAAGCTACTCCTCTCTGGTCAGGAATTCCAGCTTAAAAGAGTATTAAGGAATTCCCAATACTGGCCTCTGAGAGGGGTAGGACTCACACTAGTGAAAAATAAAATAGGCTGTTTGTGACTACCAGGACATGCACCTTTTACTTACATAGCACCCTGCCCTTAGGGTTACTTATGGCAAACCTTAGGGGTGACTTATAGGTAGTAAAATGGGAGCTTAAGGCCTGGCAAATTGTTTTAAATGGCAAGTGGAAGTGGCAGTAAACTGTTCACACAGGCACTGCAGTGGCAGGACTGAGACAGGTTTGAAAAGCTACTTTTGTGGGTAGCACAATCAGTGCTGCAGGCCCACTAGTAGCATTTGAAATACAGGACCTAGGTATACCATTTTACAAGGGAGATGCCAGTACATCAAAATGCCATTCAGGTATACACCAATGTCATCATGCTAAGTGGAGAAGCACAGGCACTTTAGCACTGGTTAGAAGTGGTAAAGTTGCTCAGAGTCCTAAGGTCAACAAAAAGAATCAGCAAGACATGGAGGTAAAAGGCAAAAGGTCTAGGGGAAGACCACCCTAAAGATGTGAGGTCTAACACCAATGTGAATGAATGAATGAATGAATGAATGCATGAATATAAAACTTGTAAAGCGCGAACTAAGCCCAAGGGCGTCAAGGCGCTGTAAACGAACCTAAGGATGCAGACAGAAAGACATGCTCATACCGAGGTCTGAGAGAAAAACCAAGTCTTTAAGGCCCTACGGAAAGAGAGTAGGACACCTGACTTGAGAGATGTTCCGGGAGGGAGTTCCACAGTTTAGCAGCAGCAGTGGAGAAAGCTCGACCACCCCATGTGACCTTCTTAAATCTCTGTACCATAAGCAGATTCTTATCTGCAGAGCGGAGCCGCCTGTTGGGAACATAATGATGGAAAATGGACTTAATCGCTTCAGGGCCTGACCCATAATAAGCATTGTGAGTCATGCACAGGGTCTTGAAAAGGATCCTACGGTCCACAGGCAGCCAATGCAGCAATCTAATGGCATCAGAGACTGAATCATATTTAGACAAATTCATCACCAGCCTGGCAGCGGCATTCTGCACCATCTGCAGACGTCGTATCAGGCCCTTGTTAATGCCCAGATAAAGTGCATTGCAATAATCCAATCTGGATATAACCAGTGCAATGACAACCTGCTTACGTGCATCGAAGGAGAGATAGTGGGAGATTTTCCGTAGGATCCTGATGATCCCAAAGCACGTGGAAATTGTCCTACTAACCTGAAGGTTCAAGGACAGTGAGTTATCCACGATTACCCCCAGGTTTTTGCCATGGGAGACCGGAGAGGGGCAGACACAAGGGCATCCGGCCACCAGTCTCTGGACCATACCTCCTGCTTACTCCCAAAGACTAAGACCTCCGTCTTCTCTCCATTCAATTTTAAAAAATTCTCCGCCATCCAGGAGGATACTGCCTGCATACAGTTCCTAAAATTAAGGGCCGAGTCCTTTATGTTATGCGAGATAGACACCATAATTTGGGTGTCGTCCGCATAGGACAATACTTCCAGCCCAAAAGATCTCACAACCTTCGCAAGAGGGGCAACATAGATATTAAAAGAGTAGGGCTCAGGGAGGAGCCCTGAGGAACACCACACAACAGAGGTTTGGGGGATGAGTAAAACGGCCAAGCTTAACCATCTGTGCCCGCTCGCTAAGAAAGGAAGCAAGAAGCCCCAAAGCAGTACTCCCCAACACCTATCTCTCTGAGACGATCAATCAGTCTACAGGGAGACAGGGTGTCAAAGGCTGCGGTGAGATCCAGTAGAATAAGGAGGGTGGTATGACCTGCATCCACTTGAACTCGAATATTGTCAAATACAGCTGTCAAAGCAGTCTCTGTACTATGAAGGCCTCTGAATCCATGTTGCGAGCCATCCAGTAAATGGAAATCCTTAAGATAGGTACTGAGATGGGAATTGAGATATGTTTCAAAAATCTTAGCTGGAACAGGAAGCAGGGAGATAGGGCGATAGTTCTTCAATTCATCAGGATCCAGAGAAGGTTTCTTCAAGAGAGGCTTCACTACAGCCGTCTTCCACAAAGTGGGAAATAGCCCCTCTGAGATGGCAGTATTGAAAATATCCGTCAAATGAGGGACAATAGCTTCACGACCAAGTTTAAGCACCTTGAGGGGCAAGGATCCAGAGGGGAGCCAGATTTAACCCCTTCAAGGATCCGATCGGTCACCTCATAAGACATATTCGGAAAAGTGAACAAACTGGGCGACCCTTCAGTAGGTACAGCACCAATAGAGTGAAAGGTGGAACGAACAGAAGCCACCGGTGAGGGGTTGGAGGCTTCAAGCAGGGAATAGATATTTGCAATCTTAGTGTGGAAAAATCAGATATTTTATCACAGCGCTCCTGTGAAAAAATTGAAGGGTCAAAGGCAGGGGGAGAGGTAAGAGACTTTATTACCTTGAAGAGATCTCTAGAGGATCTCATGGAGTCAGTGGTTTTAGAGAAATATAATCTCTTTTCCTCCATGACAGCAATTTTATATTCTTTGAGGCCTTGCTTATGTAATGTCCTATTCAGCGGGTTTAGATCTAGGCGCCATTGCCTCTCCTGTCTGCGGCAGCCCTGTCTCATCATTCTGAGCCTCTCCGTAAACCAAGGGGCAGAGGGTTTTTTCCTTGCTGAATAGTATTTACTGAGAGGTGCAAAAGTATCCATAGCAGTTAGCAAATGTTGCGATAATTCTACCGCTGCCAAATTAGCATCATTGAGCTTAGTGAACACAAGATTGTTAAAAAATTTTGAGAGAGACTCATTACTTATGAGGCTAAGATTCCTTCTCTCATCTAAGTTCATATCACCAGAGATAATCAGCGTCGGAGACATAAAATGTAGGTCAAAAGGGACAGCAAAATGATCAGACCAGGCTAGGGGATAGGTTCCCCACCGTTACACGTGGGTCATTCGAAAAGACCCCATCAAGTATGTGTCCCGCTAAATGGGTAGGCTTCTTGACCAGCTGAGAAAAACCACATCCATTAAGGGTGTCCAAAAGGCCCAGGGCATCCCTGCAGTCGAGGTTATCAAAGTGAAAATTAAAATCCCCCAGGAGAGTGAAATTAGATCTTTCACAGTAGGGCTCCAAGAGCCTACTAAAATCCTGACTAAAGGCAGCCCTAGATCCAGGTGGCCTATAACAGAGGATGCCAGAAAAACTTTCCGTGGAATGAAGATTAAGAGAAAAATAGAAGGCCTGGTAGAGATCAGGAGGAGAGGACAGAGCCTGAGTGCGACAGATCAGGGTTTCTCTATATAAAATGCCCACACCCCCTCCCCGCCGATCTACCCTGTCCATTCTAGCCAGGGTATAACCAGTAGGAATAGCATCTACTAAGTCAGGACCAGAGGCGTCCGTAGCCCAAGTTTCGGTGATGAAAACCCATGTAGGTTTCCTGGCTGATACAAAGTCTCTAAAGGCAACCTTATTTTTAATCAGAGATCTGGCATTAATGAGAAAGCCCTGTACAGTCTGTACTATAGAACTGGTGCTAGTACTTTTATTATTCGAGGGAGTGTTAAAAGCCTGTTTAAAAGGGACATTACATTCTGTACAAACCAATATTCGCATTTTAGCTAAAATATCCGGGTCCAGGGAGTGATGGCAAGGAGCCCAGGCTGCCCGCAGAGCCAACAATGACTCACGGGAAAGGCAAATCCGTTCCCGTTGACCAGCAATGGACAGGACAGCATCTCCTGCGCGAGGCGCGATCTTAGCGCGGACGGGCGCAGACGGGCTTACCTTTGGCGCGCCTTCGGCACGCCGGCGGCGCGCCCGCTGCGCGCGTCCGCTGCGCGACGAGCCTGCCATGCTGGTTAAGTAGAGAAGCAGAGCTAGAGTGCTAACAGCCTTGGCTCCACCCCCCAGAGACCGGAAGAGGCTGAAATGTACGCCGGCGCCCTCCACAACAAACGGGAACACCCGCGGTGGAACGGGCGCTGGCGAAATGAGAATGAAGCACCACGAGAGAGACAGTCTCCCGAGAAAGTGGAGGAAAGGGGACAACTCCAATGAAATGTGCAAAATGCAAGAAGGCAGGGTAAGAGCAGCAAAAGTACCCAACACACAACACTGTACAACACTAGAGAAAAACAAGATAAAAACAGATTGGTATATTAAAAATAGTGAGGCAATAAATGAAGAGCTAAAAACATCAGCAGCAGCAAGTTGTTCATGCGCGCGTCCGCTGCGCGACGAGCCTGCCATGCTGGTTAAGTAGAGAAGCAGAGCTAGAGTGCTAACAGCCTTGGCTCCACCCCCCAGAGACCGGAAGAGGCTGAAATGTACGCCGGCGCCTCCACAACAAACGGGAACACCCGCGGTGGAACGGGCGCTGGCGAAATGAGAATGAAGCACCACGAGAGAGACAGTCTCCCGAGAAAGTGGAGGAAAGGGGACAACTCCAATGAAATGTGCAAAATGCAAGAAGGCAGGGTAAGAGCAGCAAAAGTACCCAACACACAACACTGTACAACACTAGAGAAAAACAAGATAAAAACAGATTGGTATATTAAAAATAGTGAGGCAATAAATGAAGAGCTAAAAACATCAGCAGCAGCAAGTTGACTGCGCGCGTATCTAGGTTCCTTCAGTCCTTCAGATATGGTTAAGTCCCTGGGCTTCCCTCTCTCCACATCCTCCCTTCATCTCTGTATTCTCTTCAAATGCAGAGACCAGACGTAGTGTGGCCCTCAAAGAAAACCATAAAGCACAGGGCCAATAATGCAGAGTACGGTGTTGAAGTACTCTCCCTATCATGACTGTCATCATGCTTGTTACTCAGGTGCAATCTACATTATTAATAGTGATTCCCCATGCCCAAATATGCCTTTGGTGATGCTCCAAAATCTGCCCACACCTCCATAGGGTAGAACATTCTATTGCAGGGACTTGGCTGAAGCCACGGTCCTTCTGGGTCGCAGTGCTGGGAGTCACAGTGTGCGCCTGCTCTCCAGCCCTACTGGACTCATAGGCCGTGCTCTTAGAACATTTATTCTCCTCTGCATAGCCGGTCCCTTCCGTTCACGTCGGCCCCTTTGCATCCTTAAGGCACCCGCCCACTGCATCTCCGCTCTCCTTCTCGGCATTCTGCAGCCTCTGTCCAGTGTTGTCTCTCCTCCGGTACCCCAGCAAGAATCCACCTCCTCCAAAACACCGACCTCTCTCTCCAAACGCTGGCATCTGCCATTTATTTTCGAGCATGCACCAGAGAACCAGTGACGTCAGTTCGAGATGCTAGCACTGTGCAGCCCTCCTCACTGGGGAAAACAGTGTTGGCCATCTTGAATTCATCTGCCATGATCGCCCCTGACCTCACGTATCTCTTATTAAGGGATCTGGGAAACCAGTTTTGTCATTTTCCTTTAATTTCTTTCTTTCCAAGGATACCCTCTCACTGCCCTTCGAAATAGCGTGCACTCTGACACTGGCTGAACATAAGAGGTGAACAGCTCCTCTTGCTAAACCTCCATTTCAGGTGCTTGAAACTGTGTTGCAGCACATTCGTAAGATGAGAGTCAGGTGCAAACTTGCCTCTATGATATTCAGAATCATCATAATGCTCTTAAATTTCTTCTAAGCAGGAACATTTTGCCTCAGTTTAAAAGATTATATTAACTGATGCATTTACAGTCTCCTTAATCTTTTTGGGAGATAGGACAATAACTGATAGGTAAGGTTCCTTATCTGTGTAGTGATGCTTAGCAGAGCACCTGCGCCCATCCATTCTGTTCAAATTACTAAAAATACAACTATACCCAGCTGAGCTAAGGCTTATCTGTGGCCAGATGGTCTTATCTCATAAAACTGATGTTAATCAAAAAAATTCCTTGTTTGCAGCCTGTGGTTCTGTAATTACAAGAACAGTGGCGCGCCTAACTTTGCAAAACAGCCCAGACAGAACTTGCTCACCACAGTGCATAGCTTAGTGAGCGGTCCCATCCAAACACCACAGCAATCAAAGCAGGACCTGGTGAAAGGCACTTACTGAGTAACTGAAATGAAATGAAATGAAAAGGAAATTTATTGAGCGCGAACATTCAACCGAGGGTGTCAAGGCGCTAGCTCATCAAGCAGAATTAACTGGATGGATCAAGGCCACATCAGAGGTTAAACAGCCAGGTCTTCAAGGCCTTCCTGAAGGCCAACAAGTGCGTTTCTTGTTTCAACCTTAGAGGAAGGGAATTCCAAAGTCAGGTCGTGCCGACCAGAAAACTTCTTCCACCCCAGGCACATTTTTTAAACCTTGGAATTATCAGGTTATGGGAGTGGGATGAACGAAGATTGCGGGAAGGTATATAAGGCAGTAGATTAAGTTTAAAGAAACCCGGCCCTGTACCATGCATAGTCTTAAAAGCGATACAAAGAGCCTAAAACTCAATCCGCCTCCTCACCGGCAGCCAGTGTAGTTCCTTAAGTACCGGTGAGACAGATTTGTGTCTTGGAATATTCAGCAAAAGACGCGCCGCAGCGTTTTGCACAATCTGTAACTTGGACAGGCACTTCTTCTGAAGATTGATGAATACGCCATTATAGTAGTCGGCTCTAGATAACACCAGAGCCGCAACCACTAGCTTCCGTAACTCAACCGGAATGAATGGAAGAATCCTCCTCAATACTTTTAGTGTGAAAAAGGAGAGGGAAGTGACCTGATTGACATGGCTTTCAAAAGAGAGCACAGAGTCAAACGTTACTCCCAAGTTTTTCACCTTATTCGTAGGTGTTGGTAGTGGGCCCAATTCCAACGGCCACAAGGTAGGGCACCAGAAATTAGTATGGCCGCCAAATAGGAGAACTTCAGTCCTACTGGAATTCAGTTTCAAACAATTGGCGGCCATCCAATCTACAACCTGACGAAGGCAGGTGTGAAACTGTGCAGCAGTGTCATCAGGGGAGCCAGTCACTGAGACTACAATCTGGGTGTCATCGGCATAAGAAATAGCCGAGAAACCCAAAGACCTGATTAGCCTTGCCAGTGGTGCAACATAGATGTTAAAAAGGGTTGGGCTTAATGAAGAGCCCTGAGGCACTCCGCATGGCAATGTAAAATTAGGTAACTTAAACTCTCCAAGAGCCACAAATTGTTCCCGATCAGATAAAAAAGATGCTAGTGAAGCAAACGCTTTATTTTTAATACCGATCCCCTTCAGTACTTCCAATAGTTTTTGGTGGTTCACCGTATCAAATGCGGCAGAGAGGTCAAGCAGCACAAGTGCTGCATTGCCTCCTGCATCAACGGTCTTCCTAATCAATTCGGACGCTGTAATCAATGCCAATTCGGTACTATGATGCTTTCTAAAACCAAACTGGGTTGCATCCAGGAAAGCATGTTTCTCAATATATTCAGATATAGCACCATTCATGGCTTTCTCTACCATTTTAGCAGGCAGAGGGAGTCTGGAGATTGGACGATAGTTGTTAGGATCCGCCCCCTCCAAATTTGGCTTCTTCAGCAGGGGGAGAACAGACGCCAGTTTCCAACTTGTGGGGAATATGCCCGACGAAAACATTTGGTTAAAAATCGGAGACCGCTGTAGGGTGCATAGATCTGGCAAAAGATGGAAGATTTTAGGGGGACAGGGATCCATTGGGGAGCCGGATTTGGTGGACTACAAAAGGTTAATGACCTCCTTGGTAGTCAATGAAGGAAAGGACGACAGTTCCGGGGGGTCACTAAAGTCTAGGGGGGCCGAGGGGATTTCACAGGATGCACTAAGTACAGCTGACTTCCCGGGGGATGATGAGGTTCCTTGAGCAGGGAGACTAGAGAAACCACTGTAGACTGCCTTGACCTTATCTTGGAAAAATGTAGCCAATGCGTTACAGAATGTCTGGTTTTTAGGTGATTCTGTTGCTTCGGAACATTTTGCCAACTTTTTTACTGTCGAAAGTTCCTTTGAGGAATGTTTTGCAGTTAAAATGGCTGTGGTAAAGTAGCAAGTTTTTTCCTCATGCACCAATTTTTTATACTCAAGCACAGCTTGTTTGTAGACACATCTGTCCTTCGAGTCATAAGAGGATCTCCATTTCCTCTCTAAACTGCGACATTTTTGTTTTTGTGATCTGAGGAGTTCTGAATACCAGGGTTCTGAGGGTCTTAACCTATGACTGATTATAGATTTAGCTGGTAACACCTGATCTATTGACCTCCTAAGCCATTCCTCGAAGGCGGCAGCTGCCATATTCGGATTCTCCCAGCGCAGTTGGCAATTATACGTTTATGGTATCAGAGTCTTCAACCTGCTAGAGTGAAGCCGGCAATGACCTCAATACACTTATGAGAGTGTCTGACTCGCTAAAGCAAAGTCAGTAATTATTTAACAAAAATTCTTACCTTATCTCTTGTACTTCATGAGTCTTAATCTGTCTTTGAGCAAGATAGGAAGTAAAGTGGCGGTCCTCCTGCAACTGAGAAGTGTGTGGGTGTGGGAGAGAGGGGAAATGGGAAAAACTAGAACATTAATTTACAGGAAGTGGGTAAGTCAGGAAGTCTGTCTCTCAGGGGAGATACTCGCTCACATAATCACGAAGGGGATGGAGAGGATGAGGATGCAGAGGTAACTGAAAGCCCAAGTTCTGAGGTAGTTATGGTAATCACAATATTCCGCAGACACACTTTTCCAAGAAAAATCTGGTGAAATGTATTGTTTGAGGAAGTAGCTAAAAAATGTTAAAATGCAGTAATTTGCAGTGTACACACAGATTACTCATGTTATGCATTATTCTTATATGGCTAAGCATAACAGGTATAATTGCATCCTTTTATAATTTTGTGGGTCAGAATGAACCATAGGAAAGCAAGAGCCATTCTATCAAATTCAGAGGGGATAGATTGGAAATATGCCCCTTCTCTCTCTATGATGGTCCAGATGAACTCTGAAACTGGATTCATTTTTTGGTGGGGGAGGTTGACTACACACCTCAAGGAATAATCACAACCTTTGTCAGGGTGAACACTCAAAGTCTCTAAATGAATCTGAGTTCAAGGCTCTGACAGCAATGGCACAGAGCAGACAGGCTTAACTTAGGGCAATGTGTAAAGTATTTATGCAGTACCATAACGGTAACAAAGCCAAAATGCTAAATAATAAAAATCTGAAACTGAATTAAAGAAGAATAGGCCAATTGTAATAAATAAAGTGACAGCAAAATGACAGAAATCCAATAAAGGGAAGTAGAGATATGAATCTTTAAAGTTTTATATGAAAACAGCTCCAAAAAGCGCAAAGCACCAATAATTGTCAAGAATCACAGTATAGCAGGACCTATGAACAATGTGAGGCTGACCGAGATGAAGTGCTAGTCCTGGAACGAGCTCCCGATCGACATCAGATGCGCCCCCTCCCTGAATACCTTCAGGAGGGCTCTCAAGACCTGGCTCTTCAGCTGAACGGAACTGCTGAGCCCTCCCCCCCCCCCAGCTCCTTGAGACCCTCACGGGTGAGTAGCACGCTTACATTTCCCTGATTGATTGATAGTCAGATACACCAACCAGGTTCACCACATTTTTGCCTGGCAACAACTTCTGGGTGGGGATGACTCTGTCCTGAGCAAAACCTAAATAATGCAATAAAAGTTCCCAGGGCCAAACCTACCCAGTTTGGGACTTTTCTGGTTGATAATAGTCTTCGTCCATACTAAACTTGGTCTCTGAGGGCTTGGGTATGTGTGGGTAATGTACTATAATAACCCTAGTGCCCTCTTACATCTAACACTAAAATCCAGTTTATGGCAGCCACTGTACCCACAACAACCCCAAATACAGACGTCTTGTAGGACAACAGTAAAGAGCTTCTGCAACCAGGCAGTGGATCCAAAAGAATTGATTTATCATCATGTTCTCTCCCCTTTCAAGTGTACCCCAAATGCTATATGTGTTTCAACATGACTGTCAACCAGGATTTAAAAGTGGGGTGTCAACCGGATGGGCATTGCCCCTCCCTTCTGCTGAGTTCAAAACAGTCATCCCTGCTTATTCAAGTCGATCTGTCGATCACAGTGACCTATTGTGCAGGAAAACGGGATGCCTTTACAAAGAAAAGAAAAGAAACTTTGAAGTTTCATTTTTAAGAGTAGGCAGTGATCTGTGAGACCACTGCCTGCTCTTAAAAAATATTTTTCAACATTCTCATTTGTGAATGGGTTACCAACACCACCTTGAAACTGGTGGTAAACATTTTGTAAATTTGAAAAAGCATTTTTTCAATCGCCTCGGGCGTTTGCGACTGTAAAAATGCTTCGTACATCGGGCCCTTTGAGCCTTATTTAGAATTTGGGGAATGTCCCTTCTGTAGCGTTAAGACTGGATTGAAGTATCACTTTTTGGCAGATGCCCTCACTCCACCATACTTTAAATACAGCCCTTTTTAGGTCGAGCCTCGAGTAGCGCGCAAGCGCTGCTCTGCGAGACTTTAAGTTAGGGCTTTTGAAAGCTGACCAGACGCTCGTGCGTCATGGCCTTTTCCCTGCGGTTACGCGCGCGGCAGACATCTGTTTCCAATTATCGTGCCCAGACGCGGGCGCGATAATTGGAAACACATGCTGGCCGTGCGGGGAAAAGGCCATTACGCACGAGCGTCTGGTCAGCTTTCAAAAGCCCAGGCTGCCGTGCTCGCTCGCCCCCGCTCCTCTCTTGTGTTGGCCTGCCTCTGCTCGTGTTAAGGGTTCTGTTTTTCTTTTGTTTACTTCGTGCATGACAGGTCACAAGGTTTTTTGCAGTGCCGTCACTTAATCTGCTTGTTTTTTCCTTTGTTTATTTAATTAAATTAGTGGATAGGGGCATGGGGAGTTTAAGTGATTTGCCCAGAATCACAGGATGTAGAGCCTACGCCAAGACTCGAACATGGCTCTCCAACTCCCGAAGTTGACAGCTCTGACCGCTGCACCACATCCTCTCCTTCTAAATATCACAGCACAAGAGACCTGAAACAAAGTGTGGGGAGTGAGAAATACCGACCTCTCTGCCCCACATTTCTGACGGCCGTTGTTTTATCATTCCGGTAGTGAGAATCACCCCGAGACTACCTGGTCCTCAAAGCTTCTTATCACCCAGGGATAATAAAATCCTTCCCAGGTCCACCCTCTGTTGCTCCACATCAGGCAATGTCTTGTTCGCTCCATCATCAGGGCTGCGCACCGTCCTCCGCTCCTCCTTTGTCATATCTTGTCTTCTGCCCATTGATAATTTTTCTGCCGTGCACTGTTGTCTGTTTATTCCTGCATCACCTGAATGCCTCATTTTCTATAAAAGGGTTATGCGGGGGATTGCTCAGCTATGGTGCGATCAGAATTTACTTTCCTTTTTTGTTAGATTTTAGCTTAATTAAGTTTTTGTTTCCTTTACAATCTTAATTGCCTCTGCAGTTGCCTGTTGTTCCCTTGCTGCGGTTCGCAGCATAAGCATTACTAATTTAATTGTGCCTGTGTTGCAACTTGCAAACCCCTTCAGAGCGGAGTTCTGTCCTCAGCGAAACAGAGCAACACACGCAGACTGATTTCTCGTGAAATCTGGCCTCAAGTGCTATGAAGCTAGACCAACAGTCCCACTTGAGGGGGTGACCGGAACGTCACACCCGGCCAGTAACAACTCTTCACGCCTGTGAACCCTTCACAAACAGGATTTCCTATAACGAGTAGGAAAATGAGGGTTATCTTTACCTTATTTTACTCACTGTGCATTAAGTTAATTTGTTTAACTACTGTACAGGGTGAAAACGATGTGTTTCTGTTAAATTCAATAGATTTTGCCTGTTCATGGACTATACTTAATTCTGCATCGCTTATTCTCCAAACTGAATGGTCTTTTGGCACCAACTCTGGTGCAAGAATGTCATGGGGAAAAAGTGAATTTTGCAGTTTGGGTGCTCCATTTCCTATATCGACAAAGACATGTTGAGACCGTTTTTGTTATCTGGCACCTTATGCCCTTTTGTGGTGGTTCCATAAAGCAGTTGCCTACATAATCGCTTAATGAAGCCCCACCAGTGCTTGGCACTATAAACATGAACCAACAGGGCAAATAGCGTCGTTGGTTGTTGACAGTTTTAGGCATTTTTTTTCTTTCTGCAAACTGCTTGGATTTGAAATTGACCCATGTCTGAAACTGTGCTGATTCTCCAGCGCACATGCTTTGGAGTCCCCCATTGCCTGGTTTACCTTCTCTGCATTCTTGACTTCTAATGGTGGATTTACGGGGCCTGGGTCAAGCCATGTAATCTTTATGGCCATTGCCAAGGGAAATCTAAATAATGGTGGGATGTGTTTGCTCCGTGTGTGCCTCCCCACTGTTGCATTAAGGAGTTTGTGTGTGTGTGAGAGAGATTATTCTTGTTTAAACAGTTTTTACTTAAACTGTTTGCATTTTAGGATAAAATTACACTTCATAAATTTAACAGAGGATCTAGTTTAATTTATTTTTACTCCACTCTCCTGGGTACCATGTGGCATACCTGGATGTTTCGTCTAACACCCAATACCACACAATTCACCAACACACAAATCAACTCCACCCAGCATATTTACACTCCACGTAATACCACTCACCACTACATAATTCAACTCCACATAACACTCAACTCACTACCACATAATTACACACCACATAAAAGCAAACTATACCACATAGCAAAAACCCACATAAAAACACTCCGCACTATGTCACATAATTTCATCAACATGTTTTCACTCAAGCCCAAACAGTTCCAAGTCACACTATTCAACTCAACAGATTTCCATTCCCCACCACATAATTCGACAACAAACCACATAATTATAATCAACAACACAATTACATAGCATACCACATACATCCAATACACTCCACATAATCACACACCATACCACAAAATTCTACAAAACACCACATATTTAAACTCCCCTACATAACACTCCACAACACAAAATAACGTTCCACATAATAACACCCCATAACACACAATCCCACTAAGCATACCTCCAATACCCTAGAATACACCATAATTACTATCCACATAATTCAACTGCACACCATGCCACATAATACCACTACACAAATCCACTCCACGCCACACAATTCCACAACTAACAATTCCATAACAAACAACATAATTCCACTATACACCATATACTTCCACTATACTCCTTAACACAGTGGTAAAACACATTTGCATTTACAACACCAATTGCTCTAACTCTCGTTTCTCTCCTTGTCCTTACTTTAAAACCTACCCGCACATCTCACACCGTAATATCATTCCTGGCAGAGGCTGGTGTAATCTGAGCCACATTGTAACATTAATTCAAAGAGCTTTGTTCTTACTTTGATGTCTAACACATATGCTGTGTTAACTATATTTGTGGCAACTACGTGTGTGGCATAGTTTGACTTCTGCATTAACTGCTGTAGGATTTGAATGTTTTTTACACCATAAATGTGCCAGATAAATAAATCGATTTATCCTACGTACGATAATGTTGTTTTGCTAAATTTGTATGTTTATCTGTTTTATCACATTAATACCACATACATCCACCCCACATAAATCCACTCAGTACCACATAACAACAATCCACATAAACACACTCAACACCATGCCACATAATTCCACTCAACACCTCACTGTTTCATGCTACACTGTTCAACTCCACATAAATCCATTCCACGCCACATAATTCAACACCAAACCTCATTATTCCACTCCACAACACAATTCCACCACACACCACATATATCCAATTTACAACACATAATTGAACATCATACCACAAAATTCAACAGCACACCACATAATTCAACTCTACTACAAAACACTCCACAACACAAAATACCATTCCACATAATTACACTCCAGTACACACACTCCCACTCCACATAATTCCAATACATTCAAAACACATAACTACTGTCCACACAAATCAACTGCACACCATCCCACATAATTCCACTACACAAATCCATTCCACACCACAGTTTCATACCACACAATGCTACAACAATCCAACCCACATAATTCCACTACACACCACATAAATCCACTGCAATCCATAACACATAGGTGAGAAACATTTACATTTACAAAGCCAATAGCTCTAACTCTTTCCTTTTTTAAACGTCCAAAGACACAGATCTGGAGCTTAGCTCCTACCTATTTGTTCTTTTTCATCACCAAAAATGCAAAGCTATCCACACAGTTCAAAGGCACACAATTCAGCTCCACACATTTCCAATCCACACCACATAATTCGACACCAAACCACATAATACAACTCAACAACACAATTACCCAACACACCACATACATCCAATCCGCACCACACAATTCCACATCGTGCCACAAAATTCAACAGCACAACACAGAATTAAACTCCACTACATGCCACTCCACAGCACAAAATACAATTCCACATAATTACACTCCATAACACATCATCCCAATCCACATAATTCCACTACACTGAATACAACATAATTACTATCCATGTATTTCTACAGCGCACCATGTCACATAATTCTACTACACAAATCCACTCCACACCACACAATTCCACGCCACACAATTCCACACCTAACTAATCCAATCCAACCCACATAATTCCACTATACACCACATACATACACTCCATAACACATAGGTAAAAGACATTGCCTTTTACAATGCCAATAGCTCTAACTCAAACAAATGCGAGACCAATTGCATTTCCGATGCTTTTTTCAATAGTTGCACCTTCTTAATGCCATACTGTTAATTGCTGTTGTTCGGCACAATAATATATATTTTTGAGCACATGAGTAGGAAGAAACTGAAAATACCCCCACTTCGAACCAAAGCTCTTATGGCACCAAGCAAATGAAGCAAATCATCATGACCCTCCCCAGAAGATATCTCTTGTCTCTTCCATCGATCCATCCATTAATTTCATCCTACCATTTACCTGGTGATGTCCAATCTAGTTCCTCGATACTTCTTGTCATGTTTTTCCAGTAGTGTGGTCCACTCTTCTTCGGAGTACTCAATTTCCTGTTTATTTGGCATTTTTAACTTTTTATTTTCACATTATTAAAGCTTGTTAAACCTTCCTTGTTAGGGAACCATTTTTCATATGCACCTATATTGGGGAAGTGGTTAGCTGACACCTCTATGTCCCCATCATACATACAACACCGTTTTTAATTGTCTGTTTCTACAGTCTTGAATATTACCTATTCCAAATTGCAATGTTAGCTCTTCAGAAGTATACTGTTCTCCATCTTGGAATATGTGATCTTATGTTTGCATAGCTGTCTGGTTTGATAAAGACATATTGGGGACATTCAGAAATATGACCTAGGAATGCATTTCGCCCTTGCTTACCATTGGCTTTGTGGTTTGCTACTCATATTTTCTTGCTTTCTATTTGCTGGCTTTATTTTCTTTAGGCTGTCCAGCTTGAGTTCGTCCCTCCCATTGCCCAAACCATGTTTACTGTATTCTTTATTAAACTTGCTTTCGGTAAACAGGCCTTTAAATCTTGTTCTTATTTTGTCACATTTGCTGTGCATTCAAAGACAGAGGTCAAATGTCAAGCTCTCTCTTCTGGGGAGCTTGGTGTTTTTTTTCTTTCTCTGACTTCAAATTGAGAGAATTTATGTGACAATCCTAAGTGCGCATGTAGGGCAGAGGGTGTAGGACGTTTTTTTCCCTAGCACACAACAAAAACAAGCATTGGCATTGCCAATAGGTCTCGCTTTGGGACCTTATAAGTATTTAGTTATGCAGCACAATATCCTTGGTGCAACAACATCAACCGTTGCCTGGCTAAACACTTATAAGGTACAAGGTTTAGCCATGCAACAGCTGATGTTGTTGCAGCAAGGATATTGTGCTGCATAACTAAATACTTATATGGTCCCAAAAGCGAGACCTATTGGCTATGCCAATGCTTGTTTTATGTTGTGCCACTTCCCACCCACCATAACATTTTCATCATATACTCAGTGCTTTAAATGGGCTGGTACTCACCGGTACTGAGTACCGGCACTTCTTAGATTAATTACTCTGAGTACCCGCAAGTCTCTACTTCAGAGGAGAGAACCGGTACTCATGAAAAGGTAGGCTCATTGGCGGTGATGGTGAGCAGGAGTGGAATGTGTCTCTGGCAGCCAAGGCGCCGCTTCTGCAGCCCTGATCTGAGCCCCAGCTGAGCTAGTCAGCAGGGCTCATTTGAATAATGTCCGGGTGCTCGCCATCACGTTGTGCTTGACAAAGCAGGGTCCATTCAGGCCCTGTGCTGTCAATCATCATCATCATCATCATCATAAATAGCTTTATTTCGATATAAATATCATAAAAGCATCGACCAATTCATCAAATATATCAAATAAAGTTAAAGGGAAGAAAAGTTTAAAAGAAAAAAAAATACAATCATATGCAAACAATAAAAATAAAAAGATACAATTCCAAAACTGTTAAGACCTAAAGCTATTTTCACTAGATTCTAGATTCATTTAAAAAGTTTAAAATAATTAAAACCAACTGAATGCTATACGAAATCAAACCCCATATATTCTGTACCATGGATCCTTGGCCCCGCACATTGGATTCACCAGCTACTCATCGACAGAAGGGGCTGTCCTCTGTATAGCCCCACACCTGGTAATCCATGCGCATCCCAAAACTTGGCTACTCCGCAAACAAACAGGGTGCTCGTGTCCGATTTAAGTATGCGTAAAGCAACTCTGTAATCCAGAGAGCCTAGTTGTTTGCATATGGGCACAAGCCACCTGGACCTTGTGCCTGCGTGTGCAGGACACGCAAACAGAAGGTGTGCAACACTCTCCTTTATGGTGCCGCACAGGGGGCATTCTGCAGTAGTGCGGTGCGGTGGTAGCCATTTTGCAGTATATTCCCGAACTGGGAGGGAGCCAAACCTAAATTGAATGTACAATGTCCTGTCTCTGGGGACCTGAATTGTGTCCATGTATGATTCTAAACCTCTCTGGAGCTTATGTTGGAAGAACTCCTCCGTAAGTCTTCCCATGTTAGAATTACTAAGTTCCTTAGCCTCAATCCAGGCCCAATAGGCCCGTTTAAGGTCCTCTTTGCTTGGTGGAATTTGTGTATCCCAAGAGTCCTTAAAGTCAAGAACAATTAATAATGATTTGAGATTGGAGATCCATTTGATCTCCTTCTTGGTGTCGATGCGCATTATTTCAGTAAGTGCCTCAGCATAATTAATTAATTCTGGGGTTCGCCTAAGACGTGCCCAGTAAAGCAAAGGTCGAAGTTTTGCCAAGTCTTTAAAATTAAACCTACCCAGATCATAGAACAAAGGGATTAGAGGAACTCCTCGCGGCAACATAATCAAGTCCCTAAAGAACTTGTTTTCCGATCTGCTGATCTCATCGAGGTTTTCGAAGCCCCAAAGCTCGGCACCATATAAAGCCGAGCTTACGGCCTTGGCTCCATATACAATAAGTGCCGGGGCTACCGGTCTACTAAAAGAAGAGCGATGTTCTCTGCTCAGTGCCCCAGTGGCCCTTTTATGGTTGAGTAGCATTTTATCTAGATGGGGTCTCCACTGCAGTTTCTCTGATAGCCGAATACCCAAATAGTCAAAGGTGGAAACCCTCTCTAGTCGAGTCCCATCTAGAGTAAAATTGTTCCTAAATGATTTGTGGGGGTTGAAAACCATTAGTTTAGTTTTCGTTGTATTTATAATCAACCCCGGGAGTTACAAAAGGTTTGGAACCTATTTAAGAGGGTTTGCAAACCTACGGGTGTCTTAGAGATGAGCAGTGTATCGTCAGCAAACAGGAGAGTTGGCACTTTTTTGCCTGCCAGGGTAGGGGCGTCAGCCGGGGTTTCTTGTAAGAAGCTGACCACCCCATTTACATATAAAGAAAACAGGGTGGGTGCCATCACACAGCCCTGGCGATCTCCCCTGTTTACTGGGATCTTTTTAGTGAGCTGCCCTTGAGACCCCCATCTTACCTGGGCATAATTGCCCTCATGGAGCCTCTCTAAGAGATTAAGGATCATTGGAGGGATACCCATCTCTCGTAATATTTCCCACAATTTTTCCTAGGGACCAAGTCAAAGGCAGTCCTTAAGTCAATAAAAGCGAGATAAAGACTGCCCTTGCCTACCGTTACTACTTTCCCATGAATCATGAGAAATCTAAAAACCTGGTCCACCGTGCTCGTATTGGACCGAAAACCCGCCTGATACTCGGAGAGGATATCCTCCTCCTCAGCCCAAGTCTGGATTCGCTGTAAGACTACCCTCCCAACTACCTTTTGCATTGTGTCTATAAGACTAATTGGTCTGTAGTTGGAAGGATCTTCTCTATCTCCCTTTTTATAAATGGGCACTACCTCTGCCCCCTTCCAAGAATCTGGGACTGGGCATCCTCTAGAGATGGAATTAATTAGGAGGAGGACATACTCGGCCCATTTATCCTGGTCTACTAGAAACAAATCGCCAGGTATGCCATCTGGTCCCGGGGCCTTTGCAGGAACCAGCCTACCTATAGCCACCTTTACTTCTTTTAGCTTAAAAAGATCACCCTCAGCAGGCCTAAAATTAAATGAAGGGACATCACCCATGCTTCTATTATTTGTCCTAGAATTAGTTAAAGAATAACTATCTATACATGTGTTGTTAGGCCCAGAATAGAGGTTGCCAAAATGAACAGACCAAGCTTCGGGGGTAATATGATTGAGGATTTGATCTGCTTCTCCTCTATTTGTCCTCCTAAGTAGTGTCCAAAATAGATTGGTGTCCCTTGCAAGACTCGCACATTTTAGCTTTTGCCATCTAGCTTCATCCCAGTCTAGTTTTGCTCTTCGCTGCGCCTCTCTATATTCCTTCCTAGCCAGTGTAATGGCTATGCCCTTCTTTGTTCTAATAGCTACTGCCAAGGCCCTCCTTTTGAATCTGCACTCTTTATTAAACCATGATTGGGCTTTCCTGGTGTGCAATGCGAAACCAGTGGGTCTATTTTGTGCTTTGAAATGAGTACTAATCTCCTCAATAGTACAAGCGTATATGGAGAGTGCATTTGTAGGGTCCTCCACTGTCCCCTCTGTTAACTCAGCGGTTTTAGCGTTCAGTATTTGTTTAATAGCCTCTAGTTTAGTATCTTGTAAGGCGACCTTGTGCCACTTAAGTGCTCTTCCAGAATTGGAAGGTATCAGCTCTTTGGTTACGCGGTGTGTGGGAATAATCAATGAGGCGCATATAGCTGCCCAGGGTGACCTTAATAACAAGCATAGAGGGTTATGATCACTATCTATTGTACTCTCCACTACCATGTCTACAACATGTCCCCAAAAACCAACATCTACTAGAATATAGTCGATGCGGGAAGGGCAAGATATTTTATTGTAGGTAAAGGCTCCCTGCTTATCAGATTTTGTCCTCCCATTCACTGCTCTTAAACCGTACTCCATAGTAAGTGCGTTTAGTTGAATAGCTCTTTGTGACCATTTTTTCACCGGTGTTAAGGTCAGTGACGGGATGCCCCATTTCATGTCCTCCTCCTCAATCCCAATTAAATCTTCGATGCCAAGAGGCTCGAAGGTAGTGTTTAGGTCACCTGCCACCATTATCCTGGACTCGGGTGAACAACTTGTCAAACCTTTTTCGAGCAAAGTGAAGGTAGGTGAGGCCTTGCCCCCAGCTAATCCCCTTGAATAGACATTAAACAAGTCCAATTGTTCCCGCCCTCTGTGTCCTTTAATTGTAAGCCTCATAATGTCTGGGCACAGTGCTGAGTGATTTGTTATTCTAAGATTTAAGGCAATTTTTATCCACACTATCAAACCTCCAGAGGGACGACCCTTCCCTACGGTGGTTGCCGAAATATAATAACAGCAATAGCCAGATTTATATATAGGGACCAGGCTCCATGTTTCCTGGAAGATACATATGTCATAGCCCTCTATTAGCTCATTCCAATTAGGTAACGAGAGTTTATTAGAAAGGCCAGCAATATTCCAGGAGATGATTTTTAGCTGATTTAAAGGGGCTGAGTTTTGGGGTAGAGCTGTACAGGGTTCTGGAGAATGATTCAGGCCAATAATGGGCAGTGTATCAGTCGGTAAGGAGGAAGCCTGAGTCATATTTGTATTTGTAGTCACACTATGTAGTCAATCGTTACAGTCCAATGAGGAAGAGCCTGTTCCTGGGCCTACTTGATGTATATCATTTAATCTATGAGGGGATCGTCTAAACTGTATTGCTGAGAAGTCAGGGGAAGAAGTACGAAACTCGAGTAGAATAAGGTTCTCTACCAAGTCTGCTTTACACAGAGTAAGCTCAATGTGATCTCGTGAGTCTGGATGTGTTGTGCACCTTCTCGCTCTAAGGTTGTCCTCCCGTATGAGTGAGCGACATCCCCTAACCTGCCGTATCCAATGGATGGATTTGTTGATCAATGAATCCTCACGTTCATGGCTAGCCCCGTTGTGTAGCTTAGGAACATTAACCATACAAACTTTATATCCTACAGTATCCATTGGTTGCGGCAAACAAGTCTTTTTTGGTATACTAACGAGCGTAGGGCACATTGTGAGTGGCGTTCTTACAGAAGTGGTGTGATGTTCAGGATTATGCAGGGGAACTATAACTCGGGGATGCTGTTTTCTGGCCTTTAGGCTTGTTGAGGTGGATATTGGGAGGACATCATTGTGTGTTGGTAAAAAGGAGCAGGTGGTCCACCCCCACTCGTTCTTCTCCATTCTGAGAGGATGGGTGAGATCTCATAACCTGTAGGGACTGTTGATTCTCTGTAGGCGAAGGCGCCTTCTGGTTACTTGAGGTATTATTGGAGACTAGTGTTTTAACTGTATTTGCTAGATCATCTATCTTCGTTCTCATGGCCCCAATTTCCTGCCTAAGAGAGGTGACAAGCTGGTAGAGATCTAGCATTGATGGTATCGTCTCCTCAATACTCTCTAGTTGATTTGGCAGTAAAGAGGGAGTAGACTGTGAAAACGGAGTATCGGCAATTTCAGCCAGAACAGAGAACCTATTTGTACATAAAATAGAAACACCAGATTGGTTAAATTCAGGTATGGTATTTGAAATATTGGGGAGTGGTTCCGTACTAATACAGCCTGCTGTCTGTACCTCGCACAGATCATGTCTAGTCTCAGTCTCAGTGCCAGGCTTCATGACTTCCTCCTTACTCTTCTTGTAAAACATTGAGGGAATAGTAGGCAATCGCGATGTACTAGGTTTGGGAGTTGTTGTTTGCAGGATAGGATTAGTCACAGCAGGTTCTGTTCCTAAGATGTCCTCACACTCATGGATGAGGACATCAATCCTATCCATCACGCTGGTGTCAGCAGCGTGTCTATGCAATTTTTTTGCTTTTTCCCTTTCCCTGGTCCTACGGCTACAAGCGGCCCTACTCCCTCCATTATTTTTCTTTTGCCCATTGTATAACCCCGAATAAAAGCAGAATCTACAATGAGATTAGGCAAAACTCTAAAACATGTCCTTAAACAAATTTAAGATAGTTCAATAAATTCGGCAATAGGTCAATGGGCCTAAAAGGCCATATCACAGAGTACCTTTTGTGGTGGTTCGTAATACGCAGTTCAGCCAAACAAAAGAACGAAAAGGGGGTGGCCCTGCCCTGTCTCTTCCTGTCGAAGACGGGTGCAGGACGGGCCCGCCCTTGGCCCGGGCTTCGCCCGGGCGCGGCACGCGCGCGTCCCGCGCCGCAAGAGGATGAGAAGAGCTTTATGCTCACGATGGTCCTGGCGCCTCCCCCTCGTCAATCAGGCAGCAGCTGTGTGCAACGCTGTGCACCCTGGGCTTGGTAGTTCGCTAAGCAGGCCGGCCGGTTGAGATAAGACCTGCTGTGGATTTTGTGTCACACTCCCTTTGGCGATGACAAGCAGCAGCCAGCAGAGCAGAAGACAGTGGTGCGTGCGCCCGTTGACAGCGCTTCCCGCGCCGCAGGAGGATGAGAAGAGCTTTATGCTCACGATGGTCCTGGCGCCTCCCCCTCGTCAATCAGGCAGCAGCTGTGTGCAACGCTGTGCACCCTGGGCTTGGTAGTTCGCTAAGCAGGCCGGCCGGTTGAGATAAGACCTGCTGTGGATTTTGTGTCACACTCCCTTTGGCGATGACAAGCAGCAGCCAGCAGAGCAGAAGACGGTGGTGCGTGCGCCCGTTGACAGTGCTGTCAATCACATTCACACTATCCTGTGCATTTGTGCAAACACAGGAATCATGTCAGTCACCTGGCAGTGGCAATCAGGCTACGGCCGGATGGAAATTAAAAAGGCCATGGTACATCCGAACGAAGAACTTGATCCATTATAAAACTGTAATCTCCGGTCTGTCACCTGTGCGAATCATCATCACTGCTAATGTAATTTCATGTCAATTTGGATATTCTCCCTCTTTTCTAGTAATGTACAATGTCAATTCTCTTTTGTTTAATAAAAAATAAAAAAATAAAAAATAAAAAGCCATGGTAGGTGAAGAGAAAACATGGCTTTTATCATACCCGAGTCTTTTGTGTGTCTGCTATGTTTGTGTGTTTACCTGCATTTGTATGCCTGTTTTTGTAAGTAAAAGTGAGAGAAAGAGAGAGAATCAAGACACTCTCAGGAGGTATTTTAAAGAAAATGGTTGGCACTTTGTACATGTCTGCTCGGCGACAAAGATTCATAAATAACGTAAAAGGGAGGGTTGGTGGGTGAGTGAGTGAGTGAGTGGATGGATGAGTGAGCAAGGGTGGATGTATAGATGGATGGATGAATAGATGGATGGATGAGTGAAAGCAAGCATGCATGGGTGAAAGAGGGTGGATGATTGGATAAAAGGGCGGATGATGGGTGGATAAGTGAAAGATTGGATGGATGGATGAATAAAAAGTTAGAGAGGATGGATGAAAGGGTGGATGATGGATGAGTGAAAGGAGGGATTGAGTGAAAGGGTGGATGGAATGAAAGGGTGGATGGAATAAAGGAGTGAAAGGGTTGATGGATGAGCGAAAGGATTGATGGATGAGGGAAAGGGTGGATAAAGAGATGGATGAGTGAAAGGATGAATGGATAGGTTTGGAGATGGATGGATAGGTTTGGATATGAAGGGTGGATAGACGGAATGGTGAAAAACTGAATGATGGATGAAAGACTGAATAGACGATAGAATGTAAAGGTTAAATGGTGGACATCAGCAGGTAAATGGTAGGATGAAAGGATGAATGGATAGATCGATGGAAGAGACAAGAGATATCTTCTGGGGAGGGTCATGATTGTTTGCTTCATTTGCTTGGTGCCATAAGAGCTTTGGTTTGAAGTGGCAGTATTTTCAGTTTCTTCCTACTCGCGTGCTCAAAAATGTATAGTATTGTGCAAAACAACAGCAATTAACAGTATGGCATTCAGAAGGTGCAACTATTGCAAAAAAAAAGGCAATGTTAACATATTATTGCATTTCTCTTTCATTTTGTGTAATAAGTTAACCTGCGTTGTTTATATAAACACATTTCTCATGTGTTTTGGTATGTGCTGCAACTAATATAGAAGTCGTTAAGTATCATCATGTCTTGCCCTTAGCCCCGCCCCCTCACTACACCTCTAGCTCATTTTAATGAGTACCTGCACTTATGTTTTCCCATTTAAAGCACTGCATATACTGAACAGTTGCAAGTGAGCATATTGTCCTTCTTTTCAAATGTATACAGCTGTTTAATTGTCACATAATGGAGCGCACCTCAGTGACAGCTGTCTGACAATGAACAGTTGTGATTTCATTCCCAGCTTATATCAGTATGACTGACAGGAAGAATCACGGATGCCAGTCCCTGTTCAATAAAACAAATCTGACTTTAAAGAAGGGGCTGAATCAATTTAGTTTAATCATAAATAATTTACTGTTCTGAGAAATTCACTATTAAAATCAGTGGCCATGGATTATGATGATCCCTAATAATACATTTTTTATACCCTGTTATCATGCCCATATGTACAATGTCTGTGTGTGTGGTGCAGTTTCTTGATGAAAGGCCACTCTTGTTGTTTACATAGCCTGAAGGTCAAAAATAATGAAAAGAATGTTTGAAAGGATAAAAGCAGAAAGGGATTAGATCTGATACTGCTGCAGTGATATGGGTTTACCATATAAGTCAATTGCAACTAGCACACATGTAAAAGCTGCTTGACGTGCAGTCTGAGAGCCACATCAGTAGACTGACAGCCGAACATCTATGTGGATAAATAAACAGCCATTCAAGCAGGCAGGACGCAGACAGCTAGTGAGGCACAGAACCCCTTCGATAGACAGGCACACAGGCATTGACCGACAGAGGCACAAGTTTAAGAGTAAATTGCGTGTCAAACAACTGCAATTACAAACATTAGATAGCTAGCGAATAGGCATTCACTCATTTTGTAATACTTTATGCTGAACAGATGTAAAACAATCCTACTTGAAAGCTCATGAGGTGAGGGAGGGAGGAAAGAATAAATACATTGAAACCGAAAAGCATGTCACTTTTTATATTAATAATGATATCCCACTCATTATTATTATCATCATTACGTCGGCTTACCATCATTTAAGAGATATATATACATTCATATACACGTTCAAACATGTTCATATTTTTATGCACAGAAACTGCCGACGTTTCACCAACTAGGGATAGA
The DNA here is from genome assembly GCA_963921515.1 of Calotriton arnoldi. Taxonomy (NCBI): domain Eukaryota; kingdom Metazoa; phylum Chordata; class Amphibia; order Caudata; family Salamandridae; genus Calotriton; species Calotriton arnoldi. The sequence continues at coordinate 87,589 of CAWUFW010019035.1, read as the reverse complement.
TACAAAACTGCACTTATGTCCAAGGGTAACTCTACCAAGATTACAATCTATGACCCGGAAGATGCAGTCAAATCACAACAGTTAGCACTCAGCCCACTATGCTATGTTACCTCAGGTGGTGATGAATACAATTCTGAAGGAATCAACTAGACTCTTTTGGAAGTGAGTGGGTTTTAAATTTATCATAATAACTAAGCTCAGCATCATTATTGCAATGTTAAACATGCAACTTACTGTGTACAGTATAGAGAGAGAATGGAATACTGCCCAGACACGTTCAATGGCACAACTCTAAGTATTTGATATGCTACAATTTAACACAGCATGATTGAGCAGCATACCTGTGATTGCACTAGGGGCGGAGACGCAGCACTCAGGGCAGAGATCTCTGCCTACCACATATTAAGAGGAAATGACAAACAAAAGAGGAATCCAGCCAATTTGTTTTCAGTCTGAACTATCCCCTCCTCCAAGCAGCATCTTCCTTCATCCTTCTGCTCCCTTTTGCAATCTTGCCCCTTATATGGCTGAGGCACTTGACAAGAAGTCCCCACCCTTTTTTCTGTAAGTGAATTGAACATCATCACTGAGCGGGTCATTGACAGGTACCCTTAGCCTTATGGAGTACTATTATGCAGACCCAAATCTGACCAAACATCGCCATGGGCTGCAGTGCAGTGGATGTTAACACCCAGCAGGGAAAGCTGTGCTGCAAACACTGGTAGGACTTTCATAGCTAGGCCCATATTAAGGTCCTGGATATTATGGGCTTGTCCTCCAAGCCACATACACAGCATCCCACAAGACACCACTGTACAGGAGGGTCCTGAATGCTGCCTGGCCTTCCATCAACTCTCATCTGGAAGAGTTCTGCAGCAGAGAGATGGTAAGTATTGTAGTGTATTTTAGTATTTGGCACATATGTGCATGCAAGTTTTAAGAATGCTGTCCTGTCATGTTCACTGTGAGCTTTATCATAACCTTACTTATTCTATTCAACATGTTTTGTTGTTGTATGAAAGTTCTGAAAATTCACATATAATAACATGCATGTTTTATTTGCCTTGACAACTACTTTGTTACTATGGAAATGCTGATATGGTGTACCTTTACCTTACTTGCCAACCACCATACTTTGCTAAGTTTTACATTCTAATTTCACACGGTTAATGAATAATGTGTCAAACTTTTGATGTTAAAAAAAAATACACCGGTTTGACCTCCTTCAAATTGTTTTGTACGCTGATGTGTAAACTGAATCCTCTCAGATAACCAATGAGTGGAACCTGTTATGAACCTACATTTCCAATAGGTTATGTTATGCGGATTTGTATAGCACTCTATCAGCTTGGAGAGTATCCTGGCACTGAGCAGGAGTGAGTCTAGCCACACCTAGAACCTAGTGGGACCTCTTGAAAAGCCAGGATTTCAGGTTTTTGTGGATTCAAGAATTGGGGAGGAGGCTGCTATGTGAAGCGGCAGGTCATTTCATGCTTTAAGAGTGATGTACGAGAAGGCTTGACTGGATCTGGTTTTCCATATGCGTAGGATTTGTGGAAGTAGGAGTCCGGAAGAGCAGAGATGTCTGAAAGGTTTGTGAAAACAGATGCAATTGTTGAGGAATACTGGGCCAGTGTTATGTAGTTCCTTGAAAGTATGGGTGAGGAGTTTGAATTGTGCATGCTTTGTAATGGGTAGCAAGTGGAACTTCTTCAGTTGTGGTGTGATGTGAGTACGGTGTTGAAGTTTGAGCGTGATTCTGTCCACTGATTTTTTAATGGTCTGCAGCCTTCTGGTGAGCTTTTTGTTGATCCTGGCATAGAGGGTGTATGAGGCGGTGATGGCATTAACTTGGGCATTCATGTTAAGTTTGCTGTTGATGATGATCCCGAGGTTCTTGGCATTGTTTGTCCTAGCCCTTCAGGCTACGGAAGCATGAGGCAGTGATGACATTGACTTAGCAGTTCATGTTGAGATTGCTGTTGATGATGATCCAGAGGTTCTTGGTGTTGTTCGTCCTAGCTCTGTTGGCCCCAGGTGGAATACTACGGTGATGTGCTCTTCCTGAAAATCAGGATTTCGGTCTTGTCAGTGTTCAGCTTTAGACAGCTGGTATTCAACCAGTGATCTTGTCCAGGAATGATAGCAGGGAGATGGGTCAGTAGTTGGAGAGCATTGAAGGGTCCACAGAGCATTTCTTCAGCAATGGAAAGATAGTTCCATGTTTCAAAACATATGGGGAGGGTCAAGGAAGAGGTGGAGGCATTCCGAATGGGTGTGAGCATAGCGCTGATGGAGGCAGTGACCCATTGTGCTTCTGAGTGGATGGACTTCATGGTGGCAGTGGTTTCTTCTGTGATGATGATGGGCCATGTAGTTAGCACTGGTTGTTTGGCTAAGATCAGGAGGAGTTTGGCAAGGTCTGCAGGGTCGATTTGCAGGCTGCAGTTGCTGTAAATTGCGGTGATTTTGTTACTGAAGATATAGAAAGATTGTTGTAGAGGTCCTGCTAGGGGGAGATCGAGTTGGAGGTGGCCGATGGTGAGGTGAACTCTTTCACAATGGTGAAGATTTCTTTGATCATGATGGTGCTTGTATCGATGTGGTCTTCCAGAGTGGTGTGTTTGGTGGTCCAGTTGATTTGGTAGTAGCGTCTTAGGATAGATTTGACCCTCATCATCTATTTGCTCTTCAGTTTGAGTTCCTTCGTGTAACAACTGGCCTTGGGTCTGGATCTTCCTGTAATTTTTGTATGGTTACAATAGATTTTTGATATTCTTCAACTATTGCCATCCCTTTCACCTCCTCTGAAAGGCTGATTCCACAGCTATATCGTGAATTCTCAGTTTTAAGGAGTTCGACTTACCAATATTTGAGTTTGAAACTACAGGATAAAAAGAAGTTTGTTAAAGCATCTATTTTGTCAGCTAAAACTATATAGGTATGCTTTATTGACCCAATGATTTAACAGAATTTCTTTTTTTAAATTCCTTTTTAGTGGGCTGGGCTGGCTAACACACATCAGTACGATAAACTTAGAAAAGACGTCTCTCATTTCAGCCACAAGAGGGTTTATCCTTACATAAGAGATGATTACAAACCCCAAGAGAACCGCCAGGAAATGACAACTGATGATGATTCATCTGACTCAGGATCCAGTGGATCAGACTCAGGAAAAGGTAGATACCAACCATATCGGGGCAGGAGGGGCAATTACAGACGTCCTTGGTTCCATGGTCAAAGAGGATGGGGACCCTATCAAGACCCTCCCCAATATTTACCATACCCCCTAGGACCTCCAATGTACCCACATCAACAAGGTACTTACCCACAATGGAACTACCCCGCGCAAGACCATCCCTACTATGAACAGCCACATTTTTAGGGCTACGCCAAGGGAGAAACAGAGGAAAAACCGGAGAGGGAACAATGTCCACTGGGCCCCACAAAGCGAAGAACAAATTCGGATGGCAACGAGAAGCATGACAGGGGCTTCAACCAGCAAGAAATGAATCTGGTGGTGAACCTCTCGGATCACATTTTAACATCAGCACAGATCAAAGTCCTGGAAAAGGGACTAGGCTTTGTGCCCACAGCTAAATTGGACAATTTCCAATTATGCAAAGAGATGAAGGAATTCATGAGGAGACTCAAATTGCAAATCTTTTTCAAAGACAAACAAAGAGATGACCAGCAAGATGGGGACACAAGGTTAAGACCAAAATCTACCTTCACCCCACCTGAGGCCAACCTACCAGTAGAACTGCTCGCCTTCGAAAAGGCTGTGATGAAAGACCTAGAGAAAATGGATTCAGAAACCAAGAAAGTCTTTCACAACACAACCAGAGAAGAAAACGAGGCTCTCAGAGAACTAGCGAACAATACTGAATTGGTAATAAAACCAGCAGACAAAGGAGGGGCCATTGTAATACAATCTGCCAAAAAATATGACCAAGAGTGCAAACGTCTCCTTCGGGATGAAAGGAACTATGAAATCCTCAACCAAGACCCCACCGAAAAAATAAGAGTAAAAATAGCAAGCATGGTGGAAGAGGCACGATCACATGGGTGGATATCCAAAAGGAAGGTGATTTTTAACCACAAGTTCACCAAAAACACCCTATCTATACACTATACCTAAAATTCACAAAAACCAGATCTCACCGCTGGGCCGCCCAATAGTATCTGGGATTGGGTCAATCCTGGAACCGGTCTCAAAATTTGCAGACGCTTTCCTAAGGCCGCTAGTACAACAAACATCTACGTACCTAAAAGATACTAAAGACGTCCTACAACTGCTAGAAGGTCTACCTTTCAATCCTGAAAGAGAACTATTGATAAGCTGCGATGTGGAGAGCTTATATACAAGCCTTCCCCACAATGAGACTTTGAATATCATAGAAGACGTCCTTTTTGATACTGATTGGGATTACCAAACACCAAGAAATATGGTCATGGAGTGCTGTCAATTGGCACTCAAAGAGAACTTTTTTGAGTACCAGGATACAATTTACCTGCAAAACATGGGACCAGCATGGGGAGCACCTTTGCTCCCAGTATAGCTGGTCTCTATGTCCATCAACTAGAGAAACAAAGAATCTTGAATCCCAGAAACCCATTCCGTGACCATATACATGTATGGAAACGATACATAGACGACATATTGATCATCTGGGAGGGAGATGAGATGACCGCAAAACGTTTCTTGACATGGCTGAACTGCCAAGATGAATTTTTGAATTTCACAAGTACCATCTCAAATGAAAAATTAGTTTTCCTTGATCTAAATATTTATGCAACAGACGGAAAATTGACAACAACCACCCATTTCAAAGAGACCTCTAAAAACTGTCTTTTACTGTATAACAGCTTCCACCCCCGACATCTCCGCGACAATCTCCCCTATGGGCAATTTCTCCGGCTTAAAAGAAATTGCACGGAAATTGAGGATTTCAAAAAACAATCTAATGACCTGAAAAAGAAATTGGAGACACGTCAATACCCTAAAAAGTGATTGATAAAGCATACAAAAGGGCGCGTAACAACAGCAGAGAAGGCCTTTTAGAACCAAAAATCCGCAAGGAAGAGGAAAACCGCCCAGTGTGCATAACAACCTTCAACACCAATTCCAATGGGATTACAAAAATTGTAAACAAACATTGGCGAATCCTCAATAGTGGAGGCATCAATTTACCAAAACCTATGTTCTCACACAAAAGAGCGAAGAGTATCCGAGATTTTGTCGTACACACCAGACCAAAAGAGACAAAAGATGGACATAGCACACAAACTAGCCTATTGCCACCGGTCTCTGGCCATTATCCCTGTGGCATGTGTCATGCATGTAAACTAACAAAGAAGAGCAAGAGATATGGTTCCAAGATGGAACCAGATGGGACCAAAGGAGGTTTACAACATGTAACTCAAAAAATTTGGTTTACCTTATTTCCTGCCCGTGCCTCTTGGAGTACGTAGGAATGACCACACGCCCAGTGAAACTAAGGATAGGCGAACACAAAAGCAACATAAAATGTAAAAAAGCACAACAAAAATGGCAGCTCATTTTTTGGAAAAAGGTCATAAATGGGAGGACTCTCTTGGACGATAATCGAACAAATCGATAATGAAAGGTATTTATTTGAAAAGGAACAGCGTTGGGTGTTCCGTCTGAGAACCAATGAAAGAGGGTTAAATGATGATATTCCTTGGAATCTACTCTGACATTGAGGATACTACAAATATACACTACATAACAAATTGAGAACCTGCCATATGGCAAAATCTGTAACCTAAGGCACACCTACACATGCTTTTGCAAATGACCGGTCTGTAATCGACCTAGTGAATCCACTTGAAAACAGCCTATTAGAATATTCATAAGTTCCGCCATTATATATATATATATATATTCATATTTTTCAAATAACTCAATATAAATATATAATTGTTTTGAAAAAGTTTTGGCGTCCCTGCCAGTTTTTTAATCATCGTAACACGAAAAAGAAGGATCCCAGAATTTTTCATCAAAAACTTCAAACAGGAAGTGGACCTGAATATAGCTCCTTTTTGTGCCATTCAGTGGCGGCCATTTTTGTTTCTTCTCAGTCTAGTTGTCGTAACACCAGCTGCATCTAATCGAGGGCATTTCTAAGCAAGGCATACCCTTTATAAACCGGGCTTGTGAACACATCATTCTGTTCCCGGAGAGCCACGAGAAGGTATTCCCAGGTGTTCTAGCAGCCGGCAGCATGTAAGTAAGACAAGGGCGTGTATTTAAAAAGCCCGAGAGATCACATTCAGCATAAAGAAAATAACTACTTTAGTATGAACTTGGCTTTTTCAATCTGTTTTCCTAAAATCTACAGTGTCTGAATGAAGGCGCCCCTATACCCCTCGTGACATCTCAGGGAGAGGACACCTTAATATACGAATGTATGTATATATAAACATCTTTAACGGCACGTCTCTCTGAGAGCTTGGATTTTGAATCCCATGTTTAACTGCATGCTAGGGGAGCACTTATTTATAAGTGAGTGAATGCACATACATGCTGAAAACTTACCATTCTAAAGCGCTAGGAAAGAAAAACGAAGGCACATGCGCTTTTTCACAGAACTAGGACAATTCTAAATTATTTTACTTTTGTAAATATGAATGTATGAATGTATGAATGTTTAAAAACAGTGTATGAATGAATGAATGCTTTAAAATAAAAAACATAAAAAAACTTTTTACCACCCATCTGGATGTTTGAAAGTTCTGAATGTATGTAAAACTGGGTACTAATACTATCAGAGTGTTGTAGCAATTGATATATGAGTAAAAACACCCATATCAGGGTGAGAAAAATATATCACAGTGATGATACGTTTTTCCTTTACACATGATGGTGATGTGAATATACAAAGTGATAAATGATACAAGCAACTATTTATCCACCTTGTTCTCTTTTTCATAGGATATAATAATGATATAATTTTCAAATGCGCAATTGGGGCGCAGAGAAGAGTACTTGTGATCAGTAGGCCTATGTACATTTATACAGCCCAGTGAGGCGTTATAGGGATCGTTTCGGTCCTGAAGAAGAAAGCCTAGGGGATGGCTTCTGAAACATGTCGACCTTGTAGAAAGTGACCCATTATAGTACACCATCTACTTTTTTTCCCCCTTTTTACCATTCTCAGCTAGGGAAGCTAATAAAGTGTATTCTTTTCCACTAGCCAGGGAATTTTAAACCATCACATATATTTATATTTCACGATCCCACGCACTACACATATACACTAATCACTAAAGTAAGTGCTCCCGCGTCCACGTAGGTAGTAGCACGCCCGTCCCGTAGAGGGCGGGAAGACCCTAATGATGAAGCATGACACTGAATCAGGTTTCAGTGTGTGAGGGGTATTTTACAACTTTTGAACCCTGTCCTTCCTACAAACATGAGAAGGTATTCCTTTTTCTAATCACCACCGTTTTTTAAAAACACCGCAAGTAAGATTAAGCACACACTTACGTGTGTTTATATGTTTTTGTAGTAGAATCTCTTTGTTGAATTGTAACACACATCAGAGCAGGACAAGGGGCAAGAACAAAGATCCTCGGCTGATAACTGAGTAGATGCACATGATACCACCAGCGAGAAGAGGAACCCACCACCAGCGGGGAGTGTGCCTGCCCGGAGAGTTAGGACATCCGCCTCCAAGAGACTCCAGGTGCAGACTAACCATTCACCTGGGGGGGCCGTGGGTATGGGCCCCACCAGCCAGCTGGAGGAAGTTGTTGGTTCTCCTCCTGACCTTGAGAAACAAAAACTTGTGTTGCCCCAAGAGCAGGCCCCAGCACCACCTGGGTCTGCCCCCACCCTCTTGTTAACTTCTAGGCCCTCTTTCGCTCGGGCCCCCAGCTTTACCTCCTGCATCACCTCCTCCTTCCAGTGCCCGCCCAGAGAACTTGAGTTGAAGGACACTTCTGCCCTCGACATCACACACCCCTTTTGTGCTGCCCAATCAGTCCCACCAGAATCTGTGTCAGTGGCTGCTACTAAACAGGCCATGATGCTAATTGTAGGGGCTCAGGTAGAGCTCCCATGGGACATCTGGGATATAATTGGAGAGGTCCACATGCTTCGAGAGATGGTCTCTGGGAAGCTACAAAATGTATGTGGTGCCATGACCTCATTACCAGCAGCTATTATGTCTTGTTTGTCTCCAGAACCTGTCCCATCTCCTGTAGTGCTGACTCACAGATTGTCTTTGCTCAGTGTTTCCCCTTCTACCATTCTGTTTAATTCTTCCTGTGGAGTGTCTGGTCCTGCCACAGCCAGGCAATTTATGTCCGCATCTTAGAAAGATCTCCAAATCATGGTTAAAATGAATAGAGTGGATGGCCATTGGTTTTTGCCACTAAACCAGGAATCTGAATTGGACACATCCTCTGGTCTAGTGGTCTGGCTTTATTTTAACTCTATGCCGTCCCTTCCCTTCTTTTTGTAAGATGTGCTCCCAACTTTTAAGTGCCACTCTGACAGGTTCTCAGAGAGCCCTGACAAAATCCCCTTGAATTTCTTTAAGACGTGGTTAACATGTTATGTTACCCATCGTAGCTACATTATAGCAGTAAACTACTGGATTTAGAAACCAGTCATTTATGCCACTTGCCATGTATAACAACGTAAATATCACTGAGTTATTTGCAAGGAGAAAGAAGCCGTGAAAGAATTCAGTTCATAGAGAAACTTAAGCATGGCCTCTAGAGGAGGCTGAACCAAGTCAGGTAAGATGTAAGTACACACAAAGTACCAGTTTACTAACATTTTGAGTCATGGTTACAGCACTCTTATTGCACATCCATGACACAAAATGTTAGCAGATATTTACAAAGCCACGCAAGGGACGATTTGCGCCACTCTGCATGGCTTTGTAAAAACAATGTAACACAATGCAGCGGCTTGCGCATTGTATTACATTTCATTCTTGGAGGAGTTTTCATGGGTGGAACATGGGGATTTTCATGCATCCACCAATGGATATCACACAGTCCCATATTTACAAAGGTTTGTAAACCTGTGATTCCTACTCATCACATAGGATGTCAAAACGAGGAGAAAAACCTTTTTTTTCCTCCTTATCAGCAATTTGCGCATACATTGAAAGAGGAAAATGCCTCGAGAGATTGTTTTGGTGCAGGAAGGTATACCTTCCTGCATAAAAATAATTCTTCTAATAATGCAGGCACCCTTGCACCATGGTGCAAGGGTGTCTTCGTTGCCGCTAGGCTTCCTGAAGTGTGCCAGCGCTATGAGAGAGCAGAAGTGTGACATATCGTAGTCTGACATATCACGCAACGCAACAAGTTGCCTTGCTACACTGCCCTGCTTAAAAGGTTTGTAAATCTGGCCCAAAGTGACTATAACCTGAATCGCATTATGCGTCCTTCAAGATTTTCTTCAAGGCCTTTTCAAGAGACCATGCCCTTCTTGTGTCCTTATCATTTTAAAGGTCTTATGCACGTTTTTCTAATGTGTATGTAATTCCATAAGCAAACAAAAACACTTTTGTATTTACTCAGCTAAATACGGATCCCAACATGTAATCTCGTTTCGCCGGCGAAACGAGATTACATGTTGGGATCCGTATCGCGCTCTGCAGCTAAACACGACGGAGACGTTTTAAGCGCTCAATATTGGAAGTTGGTTCCTGTTAGTTCAATGCCCTGAATTTAGCATCGATCTAGTGACGGTGGCCACAGGGGGAATATTAAAATATGAGACCACATTGAGATAACGACTAACTTTGTAAAGGGACCATTTTAAGAAAAGCTTTTAAAGAATTTTTTCAAGGATGAATCCTGAATAGATTTTCGCCAAGATACTTGAATGATCAGGATCCTTGACAGATTGGATTATTATAGAGGCAGTAGCTGACAAGCTGTGTGTGCTTAGGTGTGCACCAAGGATTGAAGCTGGTGGCACATTAATAATGAGAGATCAATATATGATGTCTTGATAAAGATGGAATATTACCAGTCAACCCATCGAAACGCGTCGACGCACCCTTCGCGTAATCCATATGAGTGACTGGATCCATAGATACCCAAACATTAGGCCGGTTCAGGACCCAGTTACAATATTGTGCAAATGGATATGTATTTTTAATGACAAAGTATAGTGTCTGTTGTTTCTCTCTTCTTCTTTAGTTTATAGTGTTTCCAGAATAATCTTTTCTGTCTAATTCATTCTTGTCATATCGTGTATGTCATTTTTTTTATTTGAGTCATTTTTAATTGTGTCATTTTTTAATTGTGATATTTGTGTCTTGCGCAACATTTTTTAATAAATAATTTTTGTGATAAAATAACTTTTGTATTTTGTAATATTACTGTTTTGATTTGTCTATTACATGGGCTGTAGTTATATGTAAAATTCTCTTGTGTACCCTTACTACAAGTAGACTTTGGGGCCGATTACGATCTCGGCCGGTAGTGCTCCGAATCGAATTCGGATTTACCGGATCCGATTCGGAGCCCTGTTTCCCGACCGAATCGTACGCGGGTCCGGCCGAGCGAGTACGATGCATGCTCCCGCGAAATCGCCGACCGACTCGTACGCGGCTTCAACACGCTCCGACCGACTCGCACGGACACGACTCGCACCGCGCTATGGAGACGGTTCCCGGCCGGGTAAGTACGATGCGCGCCGCAAGCAGTCCGACCGACTCGCGCCGTCCGGCACGAAAGAGCTGTCGGAGCCGGACTTTGGGGGTCCGCGTCGGACCCCCCTGAATGCGTAGGCGCGCAAGTCGCACACAGGGGGGACCCATGGGTCCCCCCTACCTGTGCATGTACGCCGCGATGCGCATGGACGCGTACCCACTGTAGGGGGTGCCCTTGTTCGCCTCGCACCCATTGAGTCAATGGGAGCCCGCGTACGCGTCGTACGACCGGCTCCCATTGACTTCAATGGGAGTCTGACCGAATCGAGTCCGATAGCATGCGAATGCATCGTAATCGTCCGGTCGGACTGCTGGGGTCTGATTCGGTCGGAATTCTCTCCGGGTCCGGCTCGGTCGGAGAGATTTCCGGCCGGAATCGGAATCGGCCCCTTTATGTCTATATGTATATATAGTTACCAGGGATAACTCATTTTTTGATTTACTCAGCTAAATGACAGAACAAGTGTGGGTGGACAACACCTCATTCAGTGCTGAGGGTAAACAATGCAAGAATATAATACAAGCGGAGGGGCTGCACCATTCATCAGCTGTCCTACTAACCGGAGGGTGAGATGGGTGTAGCTGGCGCCATGAGACACATATAATTGTGCTGCTGGTGTGGAAGAGAACACGTAGAATGACACAAGTATGAAGTTGATTCACGTGGAAAATAGCTTACATCTCGGATGTGATATTTGGATTGAGAAAGAGACACCCGTGTAGGATCTGTATTACGTGGGGTTAAAAGTCAATGTGCCATGAAAGGCCAGACGTCATATCATTCATCCGAGGTAGATGCAATAACTTTCCAAAGATAGGAAATTGTGCTGCCTCTCTGAGGCAGGTACTAATCAAAAACTCAAGAAAAATCTATGAGCATTCTTCATGGAGAGACTAGGTGTAAGCGTATTGTGTCAATTATAACAAATAACTTACACCATCACAACACAAAGAACATCTGATGATTAGAGGGCTCATTACATATGTAATATCCATTCAATTGAATGCTTCTTCTGCCACACAGCTTTTAGGTCTGCCTTAACAGCACAACTATTATAGCCTTTATGTTATCAACTGAAAAAAGACGTTCAGAAGCACTACTGAGAATGGAGTAGTGGACCCACACACACGTTCATTCCTTTGAGTACAGTATTTAATTGAACTTATATTGTGTGCTTCCTCTGAAAAAAAAATACTCGTATTATACTTTTTTCTTGAGTGGAAAGCTTTTGTTCAATACACAAGACTAAGGGGCATATTCTCAAGGAACTATCGCCGAGTTAATGGCACTTTAACTCAGCCAAAGTCGTGATAAATTCATCGCCCCATTCACAAGCTGGTGCAAACAGCCGATATCACCAGTTAACCTGCGATAGCAGCCACATAAAACATCGCCACAGATGATCCCGGCAACTAATGCTAATGATATGCAGAGTAGGCGTTCCCCTGCAAAAATCCGCGACAACACCACAACGCAACATTCTCAACGACCAGCCAGATCCCTGATAAGATCACAAAACATGCGATAAGGCGCATTAGCAGCAGGAAATTAACACCTGCTCTGACCTGGTGCAAAGTCGGACGACAACCTGCACCAGAAAAGGGAGCCCAGCCCACAGCCACACCTGAAGAACAACAGATGCCATGGAGCTACTCATCATGCAGCTCGGAGCCCCAACAGGGCCACAACACCCACCGCCACCACACCCAGGTCCGCCACCCCCCCGGACCCTCCCACTCCCCCCCGGACCACCACGGAGGCAGCACAGACAAAGACAGCGGACCTTCAGGAAACGCACCAGCCTCACAGACTTGACACCAGAGAATGTCATTGCCCACTACAGACTCAAAAGGTCAATCATCCTCCGCCTCCTGACCATCATTGCCCACAGGGTGACGGTACCAACACAGCGGACAACCAGCATCCCCCCTCAGACAAAGCTGCTGGCTGTGCTGCACCTGTTGGCCTCTGGGACATTCCAACCAACAACTGCCAGAGTCGGAGGAGTCTCACAGCCAGCCCTATCCAAGTTCCTCACACCTGTCCTGGATGCCATCACCAGCTTGGTACCCCAGTACCTATACTTTCCCCACACTGCGCAGGAACAACTGGAGGCCAAGCAAGGCTTCTACGCCATAGCAGGCTTCCCGCACGTGTTGGTGGCAATTGACTACACATGTGTCCTACTTGTGCCCCCTGCCGACACTGCACACAATTACCGCAACAGAAAGCACACGCATTCCATCAATGTACAGGCAATAGTCGACCACCGGGGACTCTTCACCAATGTCGTCGCAAAGTACCCAGGCAGTGTGCATGATTCATACATCTTCCGACAATCCATCATCAACTGGCGCTTCCAGGATGGCACCTATGGAAATGCAGTGCTCGTTGGTAAGTACCAAATGAACACACCACACACCTCAAATCCACAATCATGCAACTCACAACCCTGGGAATGCACACGTTACAAACACACATACAACATGCCCACCCACCAGACACGACTGCACAACGTACTGCGGAAACCTGGGCTAGCCAGGTACATGAGCCATCACCGGCATGAGACCTCAGCCACACAATAGCAGTATGCGGGGAGAGGTGGGAAGCAGGCATGTGCGAAGGAGGCAAGTGACCCATGAATGAGAATGCACACAATGCCAAGTGTGGCGTGGAAGTGCTGGACAGACTGAGGTATGCAGACCACTGACATATCCATGTCGACATATACTGCTGGTGGTGGTAATGTTGTGGACAGTGGACGCAACCATGTCACCCCAGCCAGTGGGGAAGGTCTCGGAAATGTAGCCTGTGACGTCCCCCCCTGCAAGCGTGTGCGGAGTGGGATGGCCCGGCGTATGCCAGGCCAGCGTAGGGGTGTGAATAAAAAGCACGTAGCTCTGGGCGTGGTTCTCTTCCGGAATGCCCAACGTGTCTGCCAGGGCGGCGCCTCCCACCCCACCACGAGGCTGACGCCGTTGCCGAGAGCGGTGTTGCGCGATCCTGTGCGTCCGCCACAGCCCGAGCCGATGGACCCCGAAACAGTCCCGCCCGGTCGTGCGCATCCAGGCCTCACTGCTCACCTGCCGACACCGGCGTGTCCTCAAGAAGGCCCACCACGTGCCTGCGCTTTCACCAAGCCAGAGGCCCTTGAGCTTGGCAGCCTCCTCAGACCACCACGGCCTCCGCGGGCAAGGCTCGCAGTACTCCTCTGTCATTGACGTACTCCACCGGCCTACACAGCGGACAAGTAGGCCACACATTTGGAACTGAGTCTTGATTACACAATGGCAGAGTACACATGTTAATTCAGAGTCTAAATCAGTATACTCCCTTCGCGGTGGTGCCACCAACTCTGTGCATAGCATTCCGACCACATGTGTCTGTGGGCCCTTGCTGACCGCTGCCTCCGGCCTACACTGCGGTCGAGTAGGACACACAATTGGAACTGGGTCTGGATTTGTCAATTGCAGACTTCATGTCATTGTACAGGCCTCATCGCAGACTGCATCCCCTTCCGGCTCTGGTGCCACTGACTCTGTGCCACGGGAGTCATGGACACTCTCTGGTGGAACTCTGGTGGCGTCAGATTCTATGGCCTGGGGGTCGTCTCCATCATCATGTAGCTGATACTGACATCATGGGGAAAAGGAGACTGTAGCATTCAACTTCTCCATATTGCCTGTTCATGCTTGCTTCTGCCCTCTGCATCATGCCCTGGATGGACACCTTCCACTGTCCCCAGTAACACTCTGCGACACTCTCCTTGGACATCAATGTGCGCCCGCTCAGCTCACCTGGCCCTACCTCAGTGCATCGCAAGTCACCGTCCCGTGGCGGTGTGCCTATGCCGGCCGCTGTGCATCCTCGGCCACCAACTCTGTGCAGCTCAAGTCCTGGAACCTTGCTGTTTGTACTTTGAACATCTGATTGTCTGATCACTGTTGTAGTTGTTGCCAGCACCAACCAACCACTGAGGGGTGACGTACACTACCCAACTCCCATCCAGCACAGGCGTCACTGGACGTGTGGCCCTGGCAATAAAAGGTGCAGGGCATACGTGCCCGTAGCCAGTTCCACGGATAATCTCAGTGTGTCAATGTGTGGTCATTATGTATGCATGTGGGCCCCGGGCCATACCACATTACGTTGTGCCTCGTACACCGGGCGCAACCTAGTCACCTCAGGCAGTGGGGTAGACCTGGGACATGTGGCTGTGTCAGACCCCCCTGTGAGCAAGAGGGAGAGGACCTGCGTATGGCAGTACAGCGTAGGGGTGTGGTCATTCCACAGGTGGCTCTGGGCGAGGTTAAGTTTAGGCCTTGCCAGGGAAGTAACTAATGCGTGTGTCTCAAGTGTAGTGCCGGCGCCACACGTCATGCAAAATTCAATGATGCCATGTAGCATGCGCCCGGAGTACAGGCTCGGCCGAGGGGTAGATGAGGGTGCGCAGGCCCGCTGGGGGTCAGGGATCAGACATGCCAACTGTTGTGTGTGTCGCTATTTCCGCAGCATAAGCCAAAGGTCTACCCTCGGCCGCATGGCGAGTTCAGCCAGGCATGAACTCTACTTCTGTGTCTGCCCTGTCTTTACCATTGCCCTACACACACGTGTCCGTCCACCTTCAGCGTAGGACATCACTGTGTCGTCGTCAGGCTTGTGGACATGCGCAGAGAGGCATGACAATAGTGTGCCGTAGGTGTGCAAGTGATGCAACCGCGCTGCGCACTCTGGTGAATATGCTCGGGGGAGGGAGAAGCGGCATTGAGGCTATGTAATCCACATTGATGCCGCTCATTTGCAACAAGCAGTACATGTCATGCAGGAATCACAAAGTCAAACATATCCCACACCAATGAACCAGTGAGCCTGCCAACACATCATGCCGAACCAACTATTGACTCATGTCTCTCTGCACTGTCACAGGTGACCAAGGATATGCACTCTGCGCTTGGATGATGACACCCCTCCAAGCCCCGAACACACAGGCCCAGAGGCAGTACAATGCGGCCCACAAACGCACCAGGGGCATCGTGGAACGCACATTTGGCGTGTTGAAGTCACGTTTCAGGTGCCTGGACGTCACAGGTGGAAGGCTCCTGTACAGCCCAGACATCGTGTGCAAGATGATCGTTGCATGTTGTGTGTTGCACAACATATGTGTACGCAGCAGGGCACCATGGATACATGTGCCAGATGCACCGGACGATGATGATGGGGATGAGGCAGGTGGACCACAGCCCACTGCAGCCCCAGCAGGAATAGCCCGTAGGAACACCATCATTGACAATTTCTTCACATGAGCACGTCACATTGTGGCAGTCCTTGGCAGTATTGGGACAGTACATAATGACCACAGGCAAAGCATGTGCAAATAAATGCATTCGAAGAATACTATCCCTGAGTGCATGTCTCTCATCTGTACAGGCACATCACTCAGACAAGTGTGAGTGCGACATGTATTGCTGACATTTTTGTGGTTTGTTCATGTGTGGTGGGTGTGTCACCTCTGTGCAGAGAGGCTGTTTAGGGTGTCACGTGTACGAACTGCCAGTTCTGTGTGTCGCAGTTAGTAGGGAATCCCACTCTTCGGCGTTTCACATGTGTCCAGATTCATTCCATTTTGGCTGCTATTTGTGTCCTGCAGGTGACAACAGGGCTCCTTTTGGGCTCAGTTATGTACCACCATGATGCAGGGATGCCCCCTGTGACTCAGGTCCCACAACATGGGCAACATGTACGTAAGCGGGAGTCACTGCCCCTACATTCGTCCACGCTCTCGTGATTTGTTGGTCATGGTCATGACACGTCTGTGTGCAGGAGGGGTTGCTTGTCCCTCTGCAATGTGAGGGGGATATGGGGTTTCACTGTGTGTTACATGCATGTTTCAGCATTTGCGCAGTTTACATGCAGGCTGCATGTCAATGTACATTGTGACTGTGGGGAGATGCCTATTTGATGCGGGATGATGCTCATTTGTTCTACGTCACGGATGTGGGGTTGTGCTCGTACATTGTCATCTCACCGTTTTTTTTCTCTGCTTTTATTGTGCATTTACACGCAGGACACGTGGGTATTGCAGGCTTGTCACTGGTTATCGCTGATTTTTGTATCGCGATTGGCCTCATCGCTACTATTTTCGCGTTCGTGTTTCGCGTTTTTTCTGCGTCGCGTTTGTTTGAACACGTTCATTTGAAGCGTTATCTTGTGTCTATCGCATGGTTCCACCATGTTGTGAATACCACGTTAGCACGGAGTTGTTTTCCCGCGATGGACTGCGATGTGAAGGATTGCGTTAAGCTACACTTGCGGTAGTTATCACACATTTTTGTGAATATGCCCCAAAGTTGCTTATTTAGACAGGTCAGTCATATAGTCTTTAGGCTCAATTAGTTAATTATGAAAAGCTAAAACAAAGGCAATAGACCTGCCGTCTTATTTTATTTTTAAGCATATGTTGAAGCCAATAGCATTTAAAATTGAATTGTTTTTACTCTGTATTAAAGCCAGCACAGAGGTATTTTGTTACATGGATTCTCATAGATGATCATGTTAGGCAAAGGTTTTGTTTAAGCCCACTGGTACACCCTGGGGGTAGAAGATTTGGATTGTGGTAATCCATGTTAGGCCCTTTTAGGAAAGATTGTACTTTGTCCATTGTAATATTGAATATATTCACAATTTCCTGACTGTATGTCTCCTGGCTGCCTTGTGGGAAAACATTCTCAATACAATAGGGCTAATATATTTATGGTGACGAGATGAGTATCAAGACAATGGTGCTGGTTGGTTAGTTGGAAAATGATAGTCAAATGACATATGCCTAATTTATTTATTATGAAACGCAGTGGCGGCTTGTGGAGGGAGTGCTGCTGGGCGGTGGGGCGGGGGAGGAGCAGGGTGTGGGGTAGTAAACTACGGCATACGGCCGAACAGAGGTAAGTAAACAAATAAATAAATAAAACGAATTTCATTGCGCGAGCTGCATTGGCATAGTAGTTTACTACCCCCACCCTGCTCCTCCCCCGCCCCGCCCCACCGCCCCGCAGCACTCCCTCCACGAGCCACTACTGATGAAACGTTATGACAATGCCAGGAGGTCTATCTTGTTTATTATGAAAAGCAATTGACAAAGCCAACAGGGAGCGAAGGGTGGATTGTTATTACACTGTATTAAATGTTAGACCAGGTGTTTTGTTTCATTTAATCTTTCATAGTAATATTTGTGTTGGTTTACCCCGCTGACAAACTCTAGGGGTAGAAGACTTGCAATGGAATAATCCTTTCTAGGCCCTCACAATGAAGATTTTGTTATTATTTTACATCCTGTAATTTTGTACATATGTGTATATATATATATATATATATTTATATATATATATGTAATTTTATGGCTGCATGCTTAATTGGTGCCATCTGATGAGCAATACACTAGGGGCCATATGTAGGTGGGCTAATACCGGTCGGTAACGGCCGAAAATCGGTAAATTTCCCGTTACCGAACGGTATTTAGCCCTTTGCGATGTAGGAGGCCGGATTTAAGGAATCGGTAATTTACTGATTCATTATTTTAAGGAATCGGTAAATTACCGATTCCTTAAATCCTATGTAGGGAGCACTCAAGTGAGTGCATTTTGGTTTAATGATTCGTTATTTACCACCAACTAGAAGTTGGTGGTAAATACCGAATACCTTTTAAAAAGCAATTTTGTGCTTTTTTAAAGTGCCATGTGGCAGACATACATGCCCTTAGGGCATGTATGTGCGCCACATGTGCACACATGCAAGATTCAGGGGTGCAACAGGGTGTCAATTTGACACCCTGCCACCCTTGAATATGCTCCCCCTATTACCGATTCGGTATTTACCGAATCGGTAATAGTGAATGGCTTCCCATTCATTCCTATGGGCCTCCAGGCCCATAGGAATGAATGGGAAGGTATTCCTTATTACCGAATCGGTAAATACCGAATCGGTAATAACGAATATTACCGAATCGGTAAAATTTACCGAATGTTTACCTACATTCTATTTACCGATTCTTAAATACCGAATCGGTAAAATTTGGTATTTAGGAATCGGTAAATAGAAATTACCTACATATGGCCCTAGGTCTGTGTTGGTCATGGTGACAATCCAATGATAAAGTATATTCCACTTTATTTGTTCACCGGGAACAGTTATGTCAGACTGTCTGATTTGCATAATATGAGAAGTGCAAATGATCTGAATGAAATTTGGAGCAGGACAGAGGTGTGAAAGCCACCAAAGTTAAGATACTGCATCAAGCCTTAGAGTCTTGGAAAATGGTGGTGGGAGTTATGGTGCATCAGACCTCATTAGATGGACCCGCAGGTGAAACTGGAAAGTGGTGTCTTGGCAGGTGATAACAAAGCAAGTAGTGTAAAAGGTAGAGTGCTGAAGACCCTTGGCACATTGCAGAGGCAGTGTTAATCTCACAGCAAGCTGACAGCCTAGGATGACGGGGCTTGAGGACACTGGAGTAAAAGCATCGGCAGAGGAGGGTTTGGAGCTAGCATCAGTGGTTGTCTCAGGCTCACTTGATTGGGCCCTATCCCATCATCAGCAGCAAACTAGAGTGAGTTTCAAGTTGAGTAGAGTGATCTGCTCTGGAAAAAGTGAGGAAGAGTGGCCCACATGGAGTGAATCCTTGAATGTCAAAGATATGCACAGGCAGTAGTAACTTGTGATGCAATGGGGGGCCCCAGAGGAAAAGCCTGGTCACTAAATGTTGGCAGATTCATTTAATTGACATCCACATGACACCAGTAGCCAGTGACACAACTCAGAGTCAAGAAACCTTCTAGTACTTTGGAAAACCTCCACTTGGCCTGATGTCAGACTTCTGTCCCACTGCTCAGGGGGCAGTGAACAAAGAAAATGCAGTAAGCCCATAGCCATGATCCTCACTGCCATTACAACTCCAACAAGGGCTCGTGAACAAATGGTTGACCCAATGGCAGTCGGTTTGGGCCCCTTTAGTGATGCTCAGTTGAAGATGGCAGAGAAAGTCAAACTAAATGAGGGGGCACGGGAAGACATGTACTGTGAAAACAAGGAGCAGATGACGGAGGTCACACATCAAGTTTACTTCCTGGAGGAAAGAGATGAAAACTCAATGGAGAGATACTATGTTAATAAATATAATGTGAGGGTAATAGTGATCCGGCAACGCATAGAGGGGTGCGACATGGGTGCTTACCTAGTGGAATGACTGAGACAGACAATTGTGTAGCGGGGTTCTCAAGCTTTTTTGCCGTAGAGATGGCATGCAGAGTGTCAGAAAGACCCCCCTCTCAGGTGGACCACCAAACCCTGTGGTGAGCAGAATTGTGAACTACAGAGATATAGATGTCATGTTGCAAAGAGCACAAAAGACCAGCCACTTCATGATGGCTAACAGGAAATCCATGAATTTCCCTGATTATTGCAAGTGCAGCATTAGTGGTTGATGTTCTTCGAGGTGAAGAAGTGACTGTGAGATTTTGGGGTGAAGTACGGATTACTGTTCCCTTCATGCTTTAGGATTTAGATAAATAATGACACTTTGTTCTTTGAAGTGAAGCTATGGAATGGGCAGAGAAGTGGGAAAACTCCAGGCGAGAAGGCCCTCCTTCTAAGATGGTAATGTCTAGGAAGGCCATAGAAGGAATAGACCAAGATCCAGGGGTTGTGGATGGCACACACCATCTCAAGTGAAGAAAGAGAGAGATGCAGCTATAGGCAAGATGCCCGAAGGATTTGCTGAATGGTGCAATGTCGACTTACAGACTCTGGCTCCAGCTCCACAGGGTCAAAGAAAACATTTGATAGTAGCCTGAAAACCAAAGAGCGTTTGCTTGCAGTAGAATGCCAAAACATGTTCTGTACCCGTGGGCTGAGCCAACACACTATAGGTTATATTTAGGAGGATGTGGTGCAGGGCAGTAAGCCACCTTGCTGTGCTGTGCCACAGGGAAAGGGCAGGAATGCGCTGTATTTAATGGAATAGATTGCATTCCTGTCTTTTCCCATGCACTGGCGCACAATAAGCTGCCAATGCATGCACCCTTGCACCATGGTGCAATAGTGTCTGCATTGCATGTAGGATTGTGTTTGTGCAGGAGGGAGCACCTTCCTACACAAAAACAAACCTGGGAGGCATATTCATCTTTCTATGTGTGCTATCAAATCAAATCAAATCAGGGATATTTATTGAGCGCACATATCACCCAAAGGTCTCATGGCGCTGATGGACAACTCTGACTTTCAGGCTAAAGAGAAGATCTTGCTGATTTAATGATCAAACAGCCATGTTTTTAACTCCCTACGGAAGCAGTTGTGATCAGTTGCAGTGCGTAGGTGGAGGGGCAATTTGTTCCAGAGGGTGGGCGCCAAGAAGGAAAATGATTTTCCGCCATTTTTTGCAGTACGGACCCTGAGAGGGGTAAGGAGAAATGTATTACTGGACCTTAATAGCCTCAAAGGCTGGTACCAGCTGAGTCTCTTTGCCAGATAGCTGAGGCAACTACCGTACATGATCTTGTGTGCTAGGCAGAGAGTTTTGAACCTGGTTCTCTTCCTTACAGGAAGCCAGTGAAGGAATTTTAAGCTAGGTGCTGAGGGTGATCTAGACGGGAGATTCAACACTAGCCTGGCCGCGGTGTTTTGCAGAACCTGTAGCCTGGACAGCAGATCTTCATTTATTGGTGTCAGCAAGGCATTCCCATAATCTATCCGGCTGATGATCAATCCCTGTACTAGAGGTTTCCTTGCTTCTATCGGGATCCATTGAAAGATTTTGCGCAAACTGCGCATGATGCCAAAGCAGATGCCTATCACTTGATTGACCTGGTTCTTCATTGATAGTTGGTCATCAATTAGAATACCAAGATTACGCACTGCCTGCCTAGTAATTGGACAGGGGCCCAGTTTGGGGGGCCACCAGTCTTTTGACCAGTGCTCATGTGCCTTCCCAAAGAGTATCACCTCGGTCTTGTTACCGTTAAGTTGCAGATGATTAGTGCTCATCCATCTGTCAACGTGCAGCATGCAATTGATAAAGCGTGTTTTTGTGTCCATGGGGTCAGGACCGAGGGTGATCAGAATCTGAGTGTCATCGGCGTATGACACTACATCAAAACCATATGACCTGATCACCCTAGCCAGTGGAGTTACATAGAGATTGAAAAGCGTTGGGCTGCAGCACACATAGAAATAGGAAGAAACGAGGAGGAATAGAGATATTTCTCCTAGTTACGCCTCCCCTGGGAAGGCGTCACTTTTTGGGTCATTCCCAGGTTTACCAGTTTTGGTAAATCTGGGAATGCATCAAAAACTATGTGAGTTGCATGGGAACACCCACACAACGCCAATAGACCACCTTCCCAGGGCAGAGTATTTCAACGCATTGATTTGCAGTACATTGCGTTACTCCAGATCTATGAAGCCACTCATGGCCGTGCAAAGTGGTTTTGCATGGTTTCATAAATCTTACTTAAGGATTACGTCACGCATGTACCACACTGCGTGGCGCAAATGCAACGCAAACCTCCTCATAACTATACTCCCATGTCTTATAAATAACATTGTCTGAGCACTTCATCAATGCCTTGACTGCAGAGACCATTCAGGTTTGCTGTTATCAATGTGTTTATGTGTTTATGGATGAGATGGTGATCCACAAAAATCTTACACCCTTTTCTTTGCGGTGATGCCACCGCTGAGTTCCCACTCTCACATGCGAGGAAACTTTGTTTGGACAAAATATTGAGTTTAAAATATCGGAAAAAATGAATATCAGAAAAAAAGTATTGTGATTCAAAAATATTGTGGTATAGAATTTTCTTGTCAAGAATATTGCTTTTTTTGGTAATAAATATTGTTTTTAAGAATATTGTTGTTTTTATTGTTGTTTCCGGTAACCTTGTTGTAAAATATTATTTTTAATGTGTTTTAGTTAATATATATTTTTAGGGGCTAGTATTGTTGGTATAATTGGTATTACTTTTATAAAATATAATTTGTAATTTTACACGATTTAGTATTAAGTTTAATGTATTAGTTATTTATAATGTTGTAGTGGGTTGTTGGGTTTGTAAGGAGATAGGATAGGGTGGTATTTAAATTCAAAATATTTTTAATTCAATATGAATTTGTTTTTTATTGTTATTTTTTAATGTTTATTAATTATGTAAATATGTTAAGTATTATATTCAACATTTAAATGTATTGTAGTTTAAATATAATTAATAGTTAGCTATAGTTTAGTCGCGGGTTGTTGGTTTTTTAGGAGTATAGGGTGGTAATTTAATCAAGTTATAAATAATTAAAATTTATTGTTAATTAGTTTTAAATTGTTATTTATTTAACAGATTTTTAATTATATAAATCGTTTAATACTGCTTTATAATAGACTGAAGTGGGAACAGTAAGTGTATCCCATCTTAAATCCAACACTTTTCCTGGTGTTTCTTAGACTGGAGAGGTAATAGTAAATTTACCCCCTCCAAAATCCAACCTTTTCCATACTGTTCCTTAGACTGGAGTAGGAATAGTAAATCTAATCCATCCAAAGTGCAACACTTTCCCTGCTTTGTTTAGGCTCAAGTGGGAATAGTAAATCTAACTCCTCTGAAGTCCAAAATTTTCCCTACTGTTTCTTAGACAGGAGTGTGAATAGTAGATCTTAACTCTCCGAAGTCCAACACTTTCCCTACTGTTTATTAGACTGGAGTAGGAATAGTAAATCTAACCCCTCCAAGGTCCAACACTTTCCCTACTGTTCTTTAATTGGGAGTTAGGATAGTAAATCTAACTCCTCCGACTTCGAACACTTTCCCTACTGTTGCCTACACTAGAGCGGAATTAGTAAATCTAAACCTTCCGAAATGCAGCATTTTCCCTACTATTGCTTGGAATGGAGTGAGAGAAATAAATGTAACTCCTCCAAAGTCCAAAACTTTCCCTATTGTTGTTTAGATTTGTGTGTGTATGTGTGTGTTTCTATAAATTTATATATAAATAATTAGTGGAATTTATTAACCTTACATGATATAAATGTTATATATTAAAGTATTTAACATTTACTACTTAACCGAACCGCCGCGTCTTCGAATTCTGCCATCCAACATTGTTTGGGACTACAACTTTGCAGGAGGCCTTCGCCCACTGAAACGCTGGCCTGGGCACGATTGAGGAATAACGCAGTGAGATGAGGATTCCTTTCATCAGCCCCCCACCCTCAGTAAACATCAAGGTGGGTGTGAGGTGAGAGCGGACACCGCCCACTGGGGTAGTATTAACGCTGAAGGTCAGCTCTGCACAGGCTCGGCGCTCCGAGCCTGAGACACCGCCCTCACTGCCTGTCATCATTGCCTCAACCAATCAAAGCGGGCAATTGACTTTTAAAATTGTGGGTGTGGTACTTACCTGGTGTTCGGCAGGCATCTGAGGAAGCTATTGCAGTGAAACGCGTAATGCCGGAAAGCCGAATAAAGGGGCTGTGAAAATGTTGAATCCGTGTGTGCTCATCTTCTTTCAATAACAAGGGAGAGTGGTTTGATATAGATATATATATATATATATATAAATACTATTTTTTGTGTGTTTTTGGATGATATTACTGTCCATGATATTTTTATCAATATTTTTGTCTTTTCCATTTTAAGTATAGGAACATAATATTGTGTAAACAATATTTTTAACATAATATTTTTGTCAGCAATATTGCTTACTACCATATTGTTTTATTGAACCCGAGAAAATTGGAGTTTCTTTTCTGTTAAAGACTTAGGGCCTGATTTAGATCTTGGAGGACAGGTTACTCTGTCACAATGTGATGGATATACCATCCGCTGAAATATAAATCCAATTGGATATAATGGGATTTATATTTCAGCGGATGGGATATCCGTCACCATTGTGATGGAGTAACACGTCTGTCAAGATCTAAATCAGGCCCTTAAACTGGTCAGGGCATATTATCCCCCCATCCCAGGTTTGGCTGTTTGTTTAGAGGATGTCTGGTGGCTGAAGGCAGTGGAAAAGGTAGATATGTTAAAAAATGTTGACTTCAGGTTATCACTAAACCAAGGCAAGTAGTATGCACTGGTGGCAGGCTGGCTGAACAGCATGGTTATTCTCTAAATGAGTGTATGCGCTGGTTAAACTTTACAAGTTCCTCTCAAACTAATTGATGGGTGTGAGAAAGTGGATTAAATATTGGGGCAGATGGTAGTCTACCACAAGTAAGAGTGTCAGTATTCTTGTTAGGTCCAGTAAAGGTTTCAATAATTTAAACCTGAGCTCAACCCAAGGAAATCTATGGCACAGAGCAGACAGTCTTAACTTAAAAAATGCCTAAAGCATTTAGAAGTACTAAAACAAATTTTTTTTTTTTAAAGCAATAAATATCCCACTCCAATTTATAAAATAGAGAATAATTTAAATAACCAAATGACACCAAAAATACAATAAGGGGAACTGGAGATATGAACTTTTACATTTTAATGGCATTAGCACTAAGCTCCAACCACAGTCATCTAGTTGCACTTGACCTATAACTGGGAAAGAATTAAGGATGGCCATGATGGAGCATGGGTCGGTTTTTCCTGATCGACAGATTTACCTTCTGACTTTGTCTCTGATATGGAAGTCAAAAATCCTCAGCGGGGGGGCGTGGTCTTGCTACGCATGGAGTGAGACGCGTGTCTGAGGAGCTCCGGCCCGTCGCTGCTGTTTATAGCCAAAAACTACAGCACCACGGCTTGCAACGATCCCCCAAGGCGGTGTGGCATCCATAAGAGGGGTTTGGGAGCACCTCACTTGAGTTATTTGACGCCATTGGGGCCCGGGACTGCTGTTACGGCGGTGGGGGCTGAAGACCGTCCTCTCGGCCGCCATTTTGCAGCGCAGATCCCGGAGGAGGCGCGTGCCCTCGCCGGAGCACTTATAATCTCACCCAACGCCTCGTCACACTGCCCGTGGCGGGGTGCTTCTGTGGACAGACAACTGTGGCCCGCGGCTAGCGCCCAGAGGCACTTTGACATGGCGATCGCCCCGGGAGACGATCGGAGCCGCCATCTTGAGGCCTGCACGGCCGATGCGCCTACTCGCTGCGGACCTCCAGGATCACTCTCGCCAGGGTACTAACGGGCCCACATTGCCACCGCGATGGGGACGACCTGAGCTTGCTGGGGATGCTACGCGGCCCGACCTTCTACTTGTGATGTAGCTGCCGTAACCTTCGTGATTCCTGGAGGGGTGGGCCTCGGCTCGGACTGGGCCTTGAACTATACTCTCATCCCCAGCAGTGCAACGGGGCAGCACTTTATGAGGTTCTAGCCGCTCCAGCCCTGAGACTCGACCTGTCTTGTGGCCTAGAGATTGGGCTGGGACTGATTGCTTGGGGCCTTTCCCGGATTGCGCCATTACCACGCTGCATGGGCCCAAAGGGTTAATTCGGACTCTCCGGGACATACTGGTGAACTGAGTATTACCGGGGCTCGCCCGCTTCCCTCCCCTCCCCTTCATTTTTGTACGGGATGCGGTTCTGAGGCGTCCCACGGCCTAGACTGCTGACACAACCTGGGCAAGAATCTGGAGAAGAATCGACATCACGCATCACACTGGCACTCTGATTTCATGGTCTGAGGTCAGTGAGGGCTTGCGGAGCACAGTGGTTGATACTGCTTTGGGAGGAGGTGGACTCCTCTTTGACCTGCACCTACATCACATGCTCAGTACAAGGAGCTTTGTGGGACCGAGACTGTAACAGCACGCTTGCATTGCTCCCCGCCTTCTCGCAACTACGCTTCTTAACTGGTGGCCCTCTTTGAGCACCTTGGGAGCGCTAACTGTCCCTACTGTGTGTCCTTTGACGTTGCTATCTGAGGCATATTGGGCCTCTGCTGGATTTCCCTGTAATAACTCTCCCCTGTGAACGCTGCTAACTGGAAGGGTCATGCCACGTACCAAGGCGGGTAAAGAGGCTACAGTGACCCTGAGAAACAATCCCGTCACATCATTGTGGAGCAAAACTGGTCATGTTAGTTCTGCACCCATGGCGACTTCCCTAGAAAGCTCTTCAGACCCTCTCACTCAAACTTTTATGACGCAATTCCTGCAGGAGATTAAATCAGAGATTGGGTCACTTAGGTCTGAAGTTCAAACGTGCATTAAGGAACTTAGAAAAGACATAACAGAAATTGGGGAGTGGGTAGATGATTTGGAAAAAACTGTGGACACTTGCACGGAAGATCAAGAGCATCTTTGGCAGTGTCTAGCTATTCTAGAGGAACAACATGTCGAGTTGCAAATAAGGCAGGAAGATTTAGAAAACAGGAGCAGGTGTAACAATCTTCGCCTCCGAGGTGTTCCAAAAGGGGCAGAGGGCACGAACATCATGACTTTTGTCGCCGAGCTTCTCCACGAGATCAGAGGGGACGAGGATGCCTCCCTGCCAGCCCTCGATAGGGCACATCGGGTGGCTGTGCCCTCTGGATGATCCGAGCTTGTCCCGACATACTAACTAGGGTGCACTTCTTCACAGAGAAAGAAGCCATTCTAAAGGCAGCACGGAACAAGTCGGCACTGTCCTACAATGGATTTACCATTCAACTCTTCCAAGATCTTCCACTCACCACGCTTCGACGCTGTAAAGATTTTAAGCCTGTTACCGACAAACTCCGTAAGATGGGCATTCAATACCAGTGGGGCCACCCCTTTGTTTTAAATTTCACCCGGGAGTCCAAAAGCCTGGTACTGCGCTCCCTACAGGAGGCTAAATGGTTGCTCCAACTCTCAACATCTCCTACGTCAACTAGCCCTTCACGCTTGCCACCACCAGATAGAGAACCAGCGTGGCCACAGTGGGCTAGAGTGCTTCGACAGCGACGGACGCCCAGATTTGGAGGACAGTCCTCTTCTAGTGCCAAGCAGGATATCATTCGCCATCTTCGCTCCATGGATGGAGAGAAATCGCCCAATCATTGACGAACACCACCGGATTGATGGAACTGCCATGTTGGATGATCAGTCTGCACTTCCTCCTCGGCATCTCTGCCTGAGTCCAAGATGGGATCTCCTATGCTGTTATAGTTACCTTCTTCGCCTTGGCTTTAGCTTGGTGGCGGGACCGACGTTCCTCCCCTGGCAACTCTATTTTGCCTCACGAGACTCATCCCCCACATCCTATTCCTAGGGGAGTGACATCTCCGGAATGGCCTGTGCTATTATGCCTTGCCCATCCCTGGACTGGAATAGGAACTGTTGGCCTTGTTGGCCCTTTTTGGTTCTTGAAAGTTTTGCGCTGTGCCTACTCTTTTCTCCTTCTTTTTTCTCCCTTTTATTTCTCTGGAGAGAGGGAGGATCGCATTGCTATGTTAGTGTTAACTTCTGGCTCCTAACTGCTGCTCCACGCGGTGCTTCCGTTCTAATCTATCCTTGGGAGCGGTTTTTAGGGACTGGAAACGGGGCTTGGGGCCCACTTTCTATACTCCAACATCCTAGAGGGGACAGATCCATTATGTATTTCCCATGATCACTCTCCCTTGTTTGAAGATTCTTTCCCTTAACGTAAAGGGCCTTAGCGCTCCCAATAAGCGTCGCCAGATCTGGCGCTACCTGCTGCAACAGAAGCCAGACATTATCTTCTTGCAGGAGACACATCTCTTGCGGAAGGACACGCACCTCATGGCCAATGCCAAATACCCCCTCCAATGCTGGGCGTCTGTGCCTACAAAAATGGCTGGGGCGGCTATCCTTTGTAGAGCTGGTATTCATTAGGGGGTTACACGGGCAGTCAAGAGCATAGAAGGTAGATACCTTAAACTTGTGGTTAGTGTTGGAGTGCAGACGCTCACTTTATTTAATATCTATGCTCCCAACCAAGCGCAGTATTCTTTTATTAGAGAACTCCTGAAAGAACAATTATTGCAAAATGATCATCAGCTTATTTTAGGGGGCGATCTTAATCTGGTGTGGGACGCGGAACTGGATCGGAGCGTCTATACCTTTCAGGGGGCAGGAGCTATGTCTGCTTTGTTAAAAAGAGAGCTTACAGATCTCGGACTACTGGATGCCTGGTGTTATCATTCTCCCGATACACGTGACTACTCATACTATTCCCTTGTCCACCGTTCCTATTCTCGCATTGATTATTTATTTGTCTCTCACTCCTTAGTGCGCGATGTCCTGCAGCATCCATGTCTGATATTTCGGTCTCGGATCACGCGCATCTAGAACTATTGCTACATAACCCTACATTTCACACAAGACACACACCTCGCTGGCGACTCCTCTCTCACATCTTGCGTGACCCGGTGGATGTAGCTCAAATTAGAGACACTGTCACGGAGTACTTTCAGTCTAACGACCTCCCGGAAACTCCCTTCCCAGTGGTGTGGGATGCCTTTAAAGCTACCATTCGGGGACGAATCACTTCTATTGCGATAGCGTGGAACCGGGAGGCTCGTCTTTTCGGGGACAAACTGGCTAAGGATATCAAGATGCTCAAAAAGCAAGACTAAGACCATCCCTTAGCTATCCATAAAAGACGCCTGGCCATGCTTCGTGGCCAGCTACGCGCTCATGGAACTAACGAGACAAAGCGTGCCCTTATGGCACTAAAACAGAAGTTTTATGATGGGGGAGATAAGGTAGGAACAGTGTTAGCACTCCGCTTACGGAGGAGGGCGGCAAGGGCGCATATTGCGAAACTCAAATTAGCTGATGGCGCATAGGCCACTACTGAAAAAGCAAAACTAGCAGCTTTTCATGACTACTACACCTCTCTCTACACACAGGAAACTCCCCATCCGCACCGGATACGGGCGATACTGGCGGACTGCCAGTGGACCCCGATAGATGAGCAGCACGTGCGGCTCCTCAAGGAACCACTTACACTAGATGAGCTTAATTGCGCACTGAAAGATTTGCCCCTCGGTAAATCCCCGGGCCCAGATGACTTAACTGTGTCGTTTTATCGCACCTTTCTCCCACAAATACAAGACCATCTGCTCTGCCTCTTTAACTCTTTCACAGCCGACGTTGGCCCATCCACCTCTATGGCCTTGGTTGAAATAGCCCTTCTTCCCAAGCCGGGTAAGAATCACACCTTATGCTCCTCCTTTCGCCCTATTGTGCTTCTCAACACAGACATAAAACTTTACACTAAAATCCTAGCCAAACCTCTAGACCCACACATGCCAGGGCTTATTGAACCTAACCAAGTTGTCTTTATTAGACATCGGCAGGGAGCTGATAACGTGCATCGGATAGCTCATTTGGCAGGGAAAGCACACCACTGGGACATCCCCACTTGTCTATTGTCCCTCGATGCTGAAAAAGCATTTGACCAAGTGCACTGGGACTTCTTACGGGCAGTGTTACAGAAAATAGGGTAGGGACCTATGATGATTTCTAGGATCATGGCGCCGTATGTTTCTCATCAAACCCAGGTCAGGGTTAATGGTCAAATTACGAGTCCTATACCTATCTATAGAGGCACTAGACAAGGGTGCCCTTTGTCCCCTCTCCTTTTTGCGCTTGTAATTGAACCTCTCACCATAATGATTCGCCATTCGAAAGATATCAAAGGCATTACTCATGGAGGAGTGGAACATAAAATAGCCCTCTTTGCGGACGACCTTCTCCTCACTTTGTCGAAACCACATACTTCCCTGCCGGCGCTTCACCCCCTACTACAATCATATGAGGCTGCGTCTGGTCTCAAAATCAACCATGCAAAATCCTGGGCTTTAAACCTTAAAATCCCCTTGGCTGAAATTCCGGCGCTCCAGTCTTTAGTTCCCTATCAATGGGCCCGTCACTCCATTAGATACCTAGGGCTCAATTTAACCTCTACCGTTCACACATGGACACAGGCAAACTGGCAGGAATATAAGAGTGCAGTCTGGGATGACTTGCGAACCTGGAGGTCTCTGCCTATGTCGTGGCTGGGGCGCCTAACGCGGTTAAAATGTCGGTGTTGCCGAAAATAGTATACCTGTTTCAAACACTACCCACCTCTATACCACAAAGCCAAATATTGCATTTACAACGCGAACTCACTACGTTCATTTGGGGAGGGAGGCGTCAGTGCTTCTCCAATAAATTACTTATGCTACCACGGGATAGGGAAGGGTTGGCATGTCCCAACCTGCTGGAGTACTACTGGCTTCCCATCTATGCTATATTTCAGAATGGGTAGTGCGGGAGAGCGAGAAAACCTGGCTCCATATGGATAGGTCGGTGGCTTGTAGACCCTTGTGGGATCTTGCGTGGCTCCCGCGTGGATCCCGACCGCGCAGGGCGTACATGGCCATTCCACGAAAACCGTGTTGGAAATATGGGACAAACTTGCTATATCTAGAAATCTTACATCCTTCCCCTCTCCCAACACACCTATTACACATAATCCTCATTTCCCATCGGCCCTACAGCCTCACTCCTTCCTGGCCTGATCCGAGGGAGAATGCTGAGTAATTAGCGATCTTTTTGTGGGAGGCACCTTTAAGACTTTCGACCAATGCATGCAGGAATTTCATCTTACGGACAGTGCGAAAATGCAATACCTTCAGCTTCGACACTGGCTGCAGACACCTCCTATTACTCAAGGGGCTACCTGTCCCTTCACTCCATTTGAAAAACTGGTTTGCTCCTTTGACCGATCTAGGGGACTGATATCCCGCACATATCAAGTGCTTCAACATGCCCCCTGGATCACTCCTCATACTTATCAGCTGCAATGGCAATCCAGAAGTCCTGATGAGATTACCCCTAAACAATGGGAACAGCTCTGGCGCGACATACCGAGGGCTTATCGTAGCGCACCCCAGAGGGAGACCGCCTATAAGGTTATGACACAATGGTATTACACTCCTCACAAGTTACACAAAATGTTCCCAAACTCCCCCCCCCACCTGTTGGTGTTGCACAAACACACTTGGAGATTTTCTCCACATATGGTGGCACTGTCCACTATTGACCATTTATTGGAAGGAGATCCTTAGCCATATTAGAAAGGTGATTGGCTATCCCATCCCTGAAACCCTGACACTAACTCTTTTAGGTCTTAAGCCTACACACCTGTTGGCCATGACACAAGTAGACTGGCGTTTAATTTCACATATGCTAGGTGCGGCTAAACAAACAATAGCTGTGTGTTGGAAGAAGGCGGAAACGCCCCCGGTGACCTTGTGGTTTACCCGTCTGTGGCACACCATGGCAATGGAACTTCTTACAGCATGGCTCACTCTCTGTAAAAATAAGTTTACAAGCACATGGCAACCATTGGTAGACTATTTTTGCACATTTGAGCACGCTAACCTACAACCACCTAAACATTGGACTCTGCGCCTCTTTGAGGACAATATACTCTCCTCCTGTGCAGAAGATTTGTGGGGGTCGGATAGAGACCATTCATAGTTGAATTGGTCCCATGGCATTTGACGCTTACACCATTAGGTCTACTCACTTCACATCTCCCTACTTCTTCTTTTTCCTTCCTTTCCCCATTCTAAGGGGCTCTCTTACCTTCTGGTGGTGACATTTTGCTCCTCCCTTTCCCCCCCTCCCCCTTTTTATTTCTTTTTTTTTCTCCCTCTCTCTCTCTCCCTTTTTATTGTTTTTTAACTTTGAACTGCCTATTGACAAGACTTATGGCCTCAGCCTATATATGGTGCCTTTCCCCCCTTTTTTTCTTTTTCCTCCCCTTTTCATTTTCTTCCCTTTTTTAAAATGTGTGGAATGCGATGATATACAATGGCTTGGTTGTAATACAAATGTAACCTCTGGATCTCAAAGCTATACCTTGAGAATGCTAATTCGCATTTGCTTTCCTTTATGCTCCCCTTCCCTCCCTTCCCTTCCCCTCCCCTCCCTCTTTTCTTTCTTTCTTAGGTTTTCCCCTCATTTTCTTACGTTCCCCCCTCCATTTTTCTTCTCTCAAGTTATATTTTAGAAATTTCAATAAAATAGATTTGAAAGAAAAAAATCCTCAGCAGGGCAAGGCAGCAGGCTGTGGCTGAGAATGGCTCTAAGAGGTCAGATAGCTGTTGGACGAAGTCCCGGTGAATTTGTTGACTTTAGTTGGGAAAGCTACAAGGAGGACAAATTCAAATTTGGCACCCAAGGAAGGTCCCTCCCAGGTCGGATACTTTTGGCACCTTCGCCCAGTGAAGATTTCTTCCTTCGAAATCAGTCACTTTTTTTTTAGCTTGGATTTCTCCAGCGGGGCAAGGCTGAAATCTGTAGCCAAACCGGGCTTCAAGATGCCGAATACTTTCACACAATGTTCCACTGAATTAGATTTACTGCTGCGGAAAAGCCCTCAGTGGGAACAACCTGAATCTGCAGTCCTGCAGCAAACACTTTCATCGGATATACTTGGCAGATTTTTTGCGGTCCTCTGGACAGATTTGAAGCCAAAAAGTCCTAGGTTTTTCAGCAGATTAGGAGGAGTACACTTTGATACAGCCAAGGGTCCGGCTTGGAGGTCACAACTCACGCCAGTAGAAGCCACTGGCAGGATCCAGGTCATTTCCAGTTGGAACTGGTCAGTTAGACACTTCAGGAAAAGGGATTCTAGCAGCTTGTTGTGTCCCTGTAGCTTAACAACAGGGCAGCCAACTGCCTATTGTAGTCCACTTATCAGTCCTAGGTAAAAGTGGGAGAAGGTCGAGTCTCTAGGGTTTTCTTCACTGGTCACAACAGCAGGTGCAGTCCGTCTTCTGTCTTCAATAGGTCCAGAGGTGTTCTGAAGAAGGCCCCTAGGGGTGCTACATTTATGCCTGGCACTAGCCTCTGGGTGGGTATGACTCCTGCCCCTCCCAAGGGTAACCATACCCACTTTTGCAGCAGTTCCTGTGTATCCTGCTGTTAAAAACCCTCCTGTACCTAAAACCAAGATGGCAGAGACTTTCTTCTCTCGTGCAAAGCTCCTGTGCCCACTTTAGTGGTTGGCTAGAAAAATACCCCTCCACTGTGGTCACTCAAAACTGATTTTCGGGGCAGCTCCTCACCCACTGAGATTGATGCCTGACTGACTAGACAAACAAGGGGGCAGGCCCAGGTGTTAGCTACATCAGTCTAAGGCACAAGGCCTCTTTGAAGTTAAGTAAGGTACCAGGAACAGTCCAGATAGTCATCCTGTCAGAAGAACAGAACTCCTCCCACACCCATGACCTTTGTCTCAACTCTGAGAACAAGCTCAAACCTTATCAAAGAGGCTAGGCTGGGTGACAGTTGGAAGCTCATGCAAATGGAGGTAAAATTGGACTTTTTAAAAGCACATTTTGTTAACAATTTAGGACAATCTGACTTTACCAACAAATTGGCTTGTAATAAATATTTTAAAAAGTCCAATAATTAACTGTGTAGCTGATAACATTATTTCATTTAATATAACCTTCCAATGCTTTCCTATAGAATAACTAATCCTGCTACAGTGAAAATGGCTTTTAAGCCATTTTTACTGTAATGACATTTGAAATATTTTGCTTTCACATGTCCCAGTTTTATATATGATGCCCCCTGCCTTAAGGACATTTAAGATCTTCTTACGGGTGACTCAGTAATATTTAAAAGAAGGCTATAGGCCTGTCAAAAAATGTTAATATGGCAGGGTGGCTCTGCTGTTTAACATCTGCACAGATAGCCTACAATTGTAGGCCTGCAGCCATGTTTTGTACTGCTACTCTAGTTGTGGCGCAATGTGTGCTTCAGTCCACTAGTGGCATTTGTCCTACTGGCCCTGTACATGTTTTACCATGTTAGAGACTCATAAGTAAGCCAATTAGGAGTAGAGCCAATTGTGACATGTTTTGGGGGTTAGAGCACAATGACAGGGGTCTGGTTAGCAGAGTCCCAGTGAACAGAGCAAAAGAAAAAACTGCAGCATTGGTCAAAAGAAATTGGGGGTGATCATGCAAAAAGAGGCATTTACTTACAGCAGAGTTAACCTATCTGTTGTTGGTGTTGGGGGACATTACAATGACGAGGAAGACATAGTTAGGGACAGGTTTGGCCTGCCACTACCTTTTTCTGCTACAGTGAGGATGGCACTGGCACTCATGGACTCAAGAGTAAATTGGAGCATAGTGGACACGTGGAGTGCAACTAACCTGGCAGCCAGAATATAATATGGGCCAGATTACCAACATTTTCACACACTGGAGTGCAGCACCCAAAGTTGCTGCGCTGTGTTTGAGAGGGAGAGAGAAGGAAAGATATGACACAATCCCGATAACGCCCTAGCGCTGGAGCAGAATCATGCTGCTTAGCGCCATGCAGACACCTTTGTACCATAGTGGAAAGATGTCTGCAAGAGTCTAGCATAGGTTTTGTACTGGAAGGATACCTTTCCAGTACAAAATACTTTGCTTAAACAAACTTTTACTACTTCAGACTTGTGCTGTACAGCACAGCACTAATGTAAAATGTGAAAAGTTAGGAGAAATAAAAGCATTTTTCTTTATCACGCCTGCTTTTAAGTGGTGTTATTTGTGGTGCTAAACTCTGTCTGCCATTGTAAGTAGATAGGGTTTTGCATCAAACAGCATGGGTTGTTGCATAGGAATGCCCATGTACCACCCATGGAACACCCTCTTGTCACAGAGTACCGCAAAGCAGGGCTTTGTGCTGCTTTGGTTTAAGTTTCAGTCAACTTTCCAGTGCAAAACAAGTTTTGCGCTGAAAAGTATATTGGAAAAAAACATTTTGCACAGGTTTGCATGACTTTTGAAATGTAAAGCCGGTGCAAAATGTCTGTTAAACTGAGCCTACATCTTTTTGCACATTGACGGCCTGCGTGTCCACTTAGATAAAATTTCCTGCACAATGGAGAAACTGTCATTGGTCAAGCATACGAAGTATTCATGCAGGATGTAGTTACATTCTTAATTTACTTAAACAGGAGTAGAAGTTGAGCTGCTATTCTGGCCTGAAGGGTCTATCTAGGTACTCTGGAGTACCGTGTCTTTAGACATATGATTGATGAAGAAATAGATCATTTTTTTCTAAGACATTGACGGGACTAACTCGAATGTTCTAGTTCAATGGAAACATTCAAAGTGGTAATAAGCGAACAATACATTAGAACTACTTATGGGGTGTGACAATAATTGGAAATCAGCTTCCCTGATCAGTGACAAATCGAATAGGATGGCTGATGGTTGCAATCTAGCTAGATGGAATAAATTAGATCCGGTCACAGTTCGCATGGAGCCCGATGTCAAGGAGGATACCACAAAGTGAAACTAAGATGAAATACCTCAAGATAAGAGAGTTCCGACTAGTGGTATTGCAAAGATGAAGCCATTTTAGATTTGTTAATATAAAAAAGGCTGTTGGATGGCATTTGCTTCCAAAAATTGGACCAAGGGTTGATCTACCAGGTGCAGTAGATAGCATTACTTTTTGAATCTTTTACCTGCCTCTTCAAGAATATGGAAAGGAGGGTTCTTGGGTTGTGGTTGTTCGTGGACACCTGGAATCCCTTGTTACCACCATGGAAGAGAGTCAGAAAACATTGTTTTTTTTCCTTACCTAATATTGTAAAGTAAACTGATTGAAGGGACCTTATTTCTGGAATTTGCATTGTTTTTTTGGCAGCTGTTTTAGACGTTTGTTTAGCGAAAGAAAAAGTTTTGTTATTGTTGGAAAAGGTTTACATTTTTGTGTCATTTTGGAGTTAAGTAATTCCATTTTTTAAGAATTTTCTTTTATTCCCGCATAGGGTTTGGTTTGGCAAGATATCCGATTGAGATGACATTTAATTGGGTAACTAAGGGCCTAATTATGAGTTTGGCTGTCCATAGGACCGCCAAACGTGTGGTGGAGGTGCGGTGGCAGTCGGGGACCACCCACCAGTGGTCCGACCATGGTATTATGAGTATGGCGGTCCCTGGTGTTGGCGCGGCAGTCTTGAGGCCACAATATGATTGGTGGTGTCACTGCAGCAACGCCAAGCATATTGCAAATTTCCTCACCACCAGCAGTCCCATGGTGGTTCTCACGCCATGAAAATAGTGGTGGTGAGGAAACTTAGTGTCCTCGCAGTGCCCCCAGTTACCTCAGGGCCTAGAGATGCATGCAGGGGGTCACATGGAGTGCCCCCCTGTCTGCATGCACCCACAGTTTCAGCAAGACGTGGACTTTTGCAGTCCATGTCATGCTGGAATGCACTGTTGCTGGCCCATGGCACTGCATTTCTAAGTCTCTCCTATGAGCCTTTGAAAGGCAGTGCCATGGGTCCGCCACCGCAGGACCGCCCGCCCGGATTATAACGTGTAATCCAGTGGGCAGTCGGCTTTGGTGGTGTGGGAGCGGGGCGGTGACATCGCACCCCACTTCCACACCGCTAAAGTCATAATAAGGCCCTAAGTGTTGTTTCAAGTCATGTCACATCTTTTTTATGAAATAACTCTATCTCTTT
Organism: Calotriton arnoldi; assembly: GCA_963921515.1. Taxonomy (NCBI): domain Eukaryota; kingdom Metazoa; phylum Chordata; class Amphibia; order Caudata; family Salamandridae; genus Calotriton; species Calotriton arnoldi. The sequence goes on along the minus strand of CAWUFW010019035.1, from coordinate 50,442 downwards.
TTAAGAAAGAATAGTTGAGAGAGAAATATGTAAGTAATCCAAGTATATCCTATTATCTTTCATGAGAATGCAGAGCTAGAGACATCAAGGTTTTGACAGTTACTAAAATTATAAAGCCTTTTTAATAACCCACCACAGAAGACCTCAGATTTGCCAAACCATCTTCTCAGTCAGGACTGAGCCAGAAGACATCTCGGACCAGCTGTTCTCTCTTTTGTCATTCCCCTTTCCATCTTTAGTATTCCGGGTTCATGCTAGGGAATGGTATTGGATCTTGTATGCTGAAGTGGGCGAGTATGATTAAGCAACTGATTAATGTAAGGCGCTTCTGTAAAAGGAATTCTAGTGAGCATAACAGAATTATGATATATGCAAAGTAGAGGACGGAATATTTATCTTGGACAAACTGTTCTATCGACATCGACAAATGGAAAGGATCTCTTCTGAGACTAGGAAAATCACGTCAAACTGTTAGAGGTAGAAGGCTACTGTGAGAAAGTTCCTCTTTTTGTTTGGACACCAGCATTTGTTAGTGACTGGTATATTGCTGGTTTTTAAACTCTGCACACTTGGACATTACTGTCCAGGCCCCAGAGAATTTGCTCAGATCCCAAAATATAGTAAAATTGACAAACTCCAAATTGGGTTACTGTGAAGTGGTGAGCTCAATTAAACTGGCAAGGACTATCAATTATTCGATTAGTTGAGTTTATTATATGACATATAATCAGAATATAACATTTGATAGGAACTTAAAGGAACAAGAGTGAAAATAAAATGTCACTGTAGGAAAGTAGGATCTGCTTTCATGGTTACCCCCACTTTTTGCTTGATGTAATGCTGTTTCTGACGAGTCTGACTGGGAACCTGCTAATCAGGACCCCAGCCCCTGTGCTTTCTCCCCAAAATTGGTTTGGTAAGTACTTAGGTACATCGCAGATTGGACACTGGTGTACACTTATCAATCCCTAGTATATGGTACTAAAGTTACCCAGGGCATAGGTACACCAGGGGTCCCCCATGCGCTGAAGCATGGATTAAGCCACCCATGGGAGGCCACTCAATTTGCAACTACAGGCCTGCCATTGCAGCCTGTGTAAGCTGGTGCTGGCCTGGCAGCTCGGTCTGGACTGTTCCCATGGGGCACAGGGTCAAGACTGATTTGCATATGGCTGGGTCCAAACTGGGGTGGCGTAGTGGGCAAAAGAACGATGGATTTAACCCAGATCTTTTGACTGGGGGAGAATGTTTGCATTGTCAGCATTCCGTCCATCATTTGTTTGCTGTAACACTTTTCGCCCTAAGTGGGATGGGTATGCCCAGACGTGGGTCCCTTGCTCACTGTGCCACTGGATTCAAGCTAGCCTGGCTGAAGAAGGGTGACATACCCTGAAACCGGTCCCAGGATGCTTGTTTCCGGTCCAGGGAGGACCTGGCCTGGCAGCTCGGTCTGGACTGTTCCCATGGGGCACAGGGTCAAGACTGATTTGCATATGGCTGGGTCCAAACTGGGGTGGCGTAGTGGGCAAAAGAACGATGGATTTAACCCAGATCTTTTGACTGGGGGAGAATGTTTGCATTGTCAGCATTCCGTCCATCATTTGTTTGCTGTAACACTTTTTGCCCTAAGTGGGATGGGTATGCCCAGACGTGGGTCCCTTGCTCACTGTGCCACTGGATTCAAGCTAGCCTGGCTGAAGAAGGGTGACATACCCTGAAACCGGTCCCAGGATGCTTGTTTCCGGTCCAGGGAGGACCTGGCCTGGCAGCTCGGTCTGGACTGTTCCCATGGGGCACAGGGTCAAGACTGATTTGCATATGGCTGGGTCCAAACTGGGGTGGCGTAGTGGGCAAAAGAACAATGGATTTAACCCAGATCTTTTGACTGGGGAGAACGTTTGCATTGTCAGCATTCCGTCCATCATTTGTTTGCTGTAACACTTTTCGCCCTAAGTGGGATGGGTATGCCCAGACGTGGGTCCCTTGCTCACTGTGCCACTGGATTCAAGCTAGCCTGGCTGAAGAAGGGTGACATACCCTGAAACCGGTTCCAGGATGCTTGTTTCCGGTCCAGGGAGGACCTGGCCTGGCAGCTCGGTCTGGACTGTTCCCATGGGGCACAGGGTCAAGACTGATTTGCATATGGCTGGGTCCAAACTGGGGTGGCGTAGTGGGCAAAAGAACGATGTATTTAACCCAGATCTTTTGACTGGGGGAGAATGTTTGCATTGTCAGCATTCCGTCCATCATTTGTTTGTTGTAACACTTTTCGCCCTAAGTGGGATGGGTATGCCCAGACGTGGGTCCCTTGCTCACTGTGCCACTGGATTCAAGCTAGCCTGGCTGAAGAAGGGTGACATACGCTGAAACCGGTCCCAGGATGCTTGTTTCCGGTCCAGGGAGGACCTGGCCTGGCAGCTCGGTCTGGACTGTTCCCATGGGGGACAGGGTCAAGACTGATTTGCATGTGGCTGGGTCCAAACTGGGGTGGCGTAGTGGGCAAAAGAACGATGGATTTAACCCAGATCTTTTGACTGGGGGAGAATGTTTGCATTGTCAGCATTCCGTCCATCATTTGTTTGCTGTAACACTTTTCGCCCTAAGTGGGATGGGTATGCCCAGACGTGGGTCCCTTGCTCACTGTGCCACTGGATTCAAGCTAGCCTGGCTGAAGAAGGGTGACATACCCTGAAACCGGTCCCAGGATGCTTGTTTCCGGTCCAGGGAGGACCTGGCCTGGCAGCTCGGTCTGGACTGTTCCCATGGGGCACAGGGTCAAGACTGATTTGCATATGGCTGGGTCCAAACTGGGGTGGCGTAGTGGGCAAAAGAACGATGGATTTAACCCAGATCTTTTGACTGGGGGAGAATGTTTGCATTGTCAGCATTCCGTCCATCATTTGTTTGCTGTAACACTTTTTGCCCTAAGTGGGATGGGTATGCCCAGACGTGGGTCCCTTGCTCACTGTGCCACTGGATTCAAGCTAGCCTGGCTGAAGAAGGGTGACATACCCTGAAACCGGTCCCAGGATGCTTGTTTCCGGTCCAGGGAGGACCTGGTCTGGCAGCTCGGTCTGGATTGTTCCCATGGGGCACAGGGTCAAGACTGATTTGCATATGGCTGGGTCCAAACTGGGGTGGCGTAGTGGGCAAAAGAACGATGGATTTAACCCAGATCTTTTGACTGGGGTAGAATGTTTGCATTGTCAGCATTCCGTCCATCATTTGTTTGCTGTAAGCTGGTGCTAGCACCACTTACAAAAGGTATAGGTTTCCCTATATCTAAGGTAACTGCAGTTAAAACCTATAAGTCACCCCTAGAGCAGGCCTCTCAATACTGAAGGCAGGCTGCTTGATTCTAAGTGTGAGGGTGCCCCTGCGTGAGCAGGACACCCCCTATGACCTAAGGAGTTCATTCTCCCAGGTTGTAAGTGAGACAGCCATATGACATTGAAGTAAGTGGCCCTTAGGGGCCACCCAGGTTATTTACAACCACCTGCTATGCCTTCCCAAGTAATGAAGAGTCAGTCAGACAGTAGAGAATACAAACAAGCATCTATTAGCAATACACTGCAGAGGAGTCCAATCTGACCTGCACCCTAAGATGTTTGCCGAGGGACTGGCTCCCCAACGGCCTGCGATGCATGATCATTCCTCCAAGAACCCCCCAACCACGCCCACAGTGGAAAGTTACCGGCCTGGGCTGCACATGAACAAAGAAGGCACAGAATGATGGTCTACCACCTGGCCATATGGGTACATGCTATCGGCAACTCAAGGTTACTGCGCTGAGTCTCAGCGTCTCCTAACATGGGAGCAGAGCTACACATTCGGATAGGCATGCAAGGGCAGAATGGCCTATTCATTAGTAAGTCGGGAAGCAGCCTTGAACAGGAAAGAAAAATAATAACTAAATACAGTGTTCTGCTGAGGCAAGCAATACGAATAATGAGGCCTAGCTCAGACACAGCCTAATAGGGATTACGAAATACAAAATGGAGTCACACTTGCTAACTAAAGCTTGCACGTTGCAGGGATAAGTCAGTCGGTTGCATAACGTGAATACAAATGGCATCTATTTAGCCACACATTGCTAACCTAATGTAGCATGATACGAGTGCATAACAGGAATGGGATTTTCAAACCTAACAGACCCTCCTTTTTGCATGGGTGGCTAAATGCTTTATTGAGGCTATCCTGTAGGGTCTTTACAATTCTAAGTGGGAAGGAAGAAAATGCATAGTCACTCACGTTACAAGGAAGAATAAAACAGCACATGAGAATCAAAATCTACTTAGTATTCAAAAATGCCTTCGTCAATAAGCATGATATCCTGGATATCCTGCATCATCATAGTAGAGACCTTAATATCACATCCTGGCAATTTAGGGGTAGGGGTGAGCTTGCTCATACAATAGGTTCAACATGCTGGAAGGCAATTAATACATAGGCAACATGTGAAGATGACACCTGCGATAACTATGAGGGCAAGTAGTATCTTCCAACCCCACGATGTCAGCAGACCCCAGAACCACCCTGTGAGGGACCATGATCCATTATCCTGATGGATATCTGAAGCAAGACTGTGTAATTTCTGTATGGCGGAGTATACATTAGGGGCGTTATCAGGAATGCAAACACAACAACTGCTGCCGATGATGCGGCAGGCTCCGCCCCTATCAGCAAGGATGACGTCTAAAACCATCCGGTTTTGAAGAGCAACAAGTCTCGTAGCCTGAAGCTCGACTGTAATATTAGTCAGTATACCTGCAGTAGTGTTAATAACTCCCTCAACTACTCTAGCAAGGCAAAGGATATTACGGCTATTGAACATGGGGCCCCAGAACAGCAGAATGCCCTTCATGATGTCAGTAAATTGCTGTAGGGAACTATCTGTTTGATCTATATCTTCTGGATTGACAACTCTCTTGGCCCGATGCAAATGTAGATCCCTACGCTGTAGCCTATGATCCTTGTGATAATTAGATGGTGCAATATAAACAGGGGGCAAAAGAAAAGAGACATAACACCAGCCAGACCATCTCCTGGGAAGCTATGTATAAGCCTGTTCCCCACAAACAAAGTATGCATTTGGAGGTGTGAGCAAAGGTGGGCTACTAGTAGTGTTCAATCGGTATGTATAGTTACAACTGCTCTGACCTACTGGAATGTTGCCTGTACCTTCAACACAAAAACTAGCTGCTGTATTGATCACAGGGATGGGCATGGCTTTGTCTTCAGTTATATTTCGTTTCTGGAAACATTTAAAATATTCAGTAACATTAAATCCTTGAAAATCCAGCATTTCGTTTTGTAACCAAGTGACATTCCTATTATCCTCAAAAATATTCCTACAAGCTTCTGGATGTAGGGTACCCTCCTTTCCATCTGCCCCAGGTGTATATCCTTGGTGTACCAGTATTAACTCCAACACTGCTTTGTAATCAGACTGTATCATATTCATTACGTCAGCATGATAGTGCATGTACACCATAGAAAGCAATTAGAACCATGCCTCACAGCTACCCAAGTATGACAGGGGCAAGGACACCAGTAGATCGTTCTTATGCATAACTGAGGGAAGTAACCCACACACCCAGCAATTCGTGGCATTAGTGGTACCGTGTACCTGATGAAGCATCTGCAGAAACGCGTTCTCGACATAGGTCTGTCTATGTCTCTCTTTATGCGGGGCCAGTGTAACAAATTAATGATCAGATGGAGCCGGTGTAGTCCCTATCAATGTGTGCACAGGATGCTGTTCTTCTAAATACCACACCACCCCGAATAGTGTTATCGTTACGATGAGAAGAACCACTACCACTACCACCCTACTCCCAGTAGACCAACTAGACCACGCAGGACTATTCTGCTGTAATGGTGGGGCCACCAGAGGCTGTTCCTCCCTCATGACTGCACGGACAAATGGGTATGTAGAAAGAAGCCTTAGGAGTTGGAGCCACAAAAATACAACCAACCAGAGGGGTCCAAATCACCCAGTGTCCTTCAGAGCCTATTGTTCGTCAACCACGGTGCTATGAAGCACTCCCACGGGGGAGCTGCACGATCGCAGCCCTTGCTGGAAAACAAATCCTCTTCTTTCAGGATAGGGCACCCTCCCTCCTGGGCAAGTACCCTCAACGATCCTGTCCAGTGTCCAGGGCAGTGCACCAGTGTAGCTCACTGTAATCTAAAGCAGGCACCTTAGGCACAGCACCTACGCCCTAAGCTCGAGTCCTTCCCTAACTCCTGGACTGCCCTACTGGCGCACTGTCCTTCCGTCGGGGCCGCAGGTTGTACCTGGCAACCCCAGGCACTTCTTCATCAACAAAAAGGGGGAGAAATTCAGACTCAGCAGGGCATTGAGACTCAGGTGTCTGTGCACCAGAAGCGGGAGCATCCGGGGCGGCCCTTATCTCTGGGGGGACCGCCTCAAGTAAGGCCTCGTCGCTTTCTTCATCCGTCTGCGCCCACCTCAGTCGGGCGTCAGAGAAGGGAACGAAACGGGGCACTCGCTCTGCTTCCTGGTCATCAATGCCGTCAAGGACCCACTGGTCATACGGAAGTGAGAGAGGGATCCGCTTGACGTGCGATCCATGTACCCAGTGCTTCCGGCCTTCAAGCTTTACTGCAGTGCGGGTGGCGAGCAGGACCAAGAGTGACCCCTTCCACAGAGGCTCCTGTCATAGGGTTTCTGCACATACAGAGCTATGCACAGGATAATAGGACCTCGGAATATAGTGGTGAGCCAACCATAAACCTTAGCACCCAAAACCCCAACCCGACTAGCCTTAGCGTCCCATTAGCACCAATGTACCAATGCTTAGACAACCCAGAACACGGTATCTCTCTCTCTCAGGACTCGCAGAGGCAAGAACACTCTTTCGTCACATTCGTACCTGTCCACAACATGCGTTTGAAGAGACACTGTATAGGTTAAAATGTTTATTTCAACTTACGTGCTCTAAGGTACAGTACACGTGTCAGTACTAGTAGCATAATACATAAGAACAATATAATCAGCATAGTTACTACTCCATAGAATACGAACGGGGAAAGCATCTCATAAAGCAGTGGATATATGTCTAAATAACATTACCACCCTCCCCGTGCTGGAAGCCAGTTTATTATAATAATAGAAGACCTTTGGGCTTTGACTAGCGAACCCCCATACCTCAGTCTCTTGATGCAAAACTACATCAGCAAACAATCACAGCTCTTCTCACTGGAAAGGTCGTCTCCAAGTGCTATCTTAGAGCAAGCGAGCGCATTATCAAAAGCCCACTAACTTCTCAACGGCAGCTGTACAAGTGCCATGTCTAGGTGCGAGGGACGGGCCAAACCAGCAGAAACCAGGGAGCCACCACTCGACCCCGCAACCGCCGTTCAGACTGAGCCCAAAAGGGAACAGGAGAAAAGGTGAACAACAGAATATGCAGACTGTTGTACAATTACCTGGCAATAACAGAGGGCGACAGAACAACATCCAATAGTAACGTGCGCAAGAGTCATCATGGCAGCCAGGCGTGGTAACGTAGCCAGACCTGCCAGGAGGCCATGAGCCACAAGACACCCTCCCCTGGACAGTCCATCGGCCAAGACGAAAATGAAGACAGAGTTCCAAACACCCGAGCAGAACCGAGGCGGCCCACTGACAACCAACGGCAAGTCAATCAATCCAAAAATGTGGAAGAGCAGAAAAACGCTACACCGTCCAAAAGGACATCATTGGAATCGTCAAAAAACGTAGACGCCATCCAGTCCAACAGGTCAAAGCTGCAGGAATGTTCTTCAGAGTATGGAGCATCCAAAAGCAATGTGGGACAGCCCGCGCGATACTCAATATAACTTTGCCGTAGGAGGCTCCGAGCAGCCGCCCAGACACCCCACCGTGCCAAAATCCCCAGCGCAGCCGCACGCATCACAAAGCCAGCAGCGGAACAGTCCCGCCCATGGGCCCCCAAGGGACCCACCAACCGAACAAAATCCGGGACCGACAACGACGAACCGGAGAGGCAATAATCCATGGTCCATGCAAACGGACAGCGGATGCAAGACATCACAGGCTGCACACAAGTGAAACACGCAAAGCGAAAGGAAAGGGTGTAGGACACACTGACAGCCGCCAAGGGCAGAACATCGAAGCCAACCAGAAGTCGCCCACGGAGCAGCCGGAGGCGCCCGGGACCGAGAAGGGCCCAGCGGAGCGCAGCCACCGCGCAAAAAACAGACCAACAGCAAGACACCGGCCGCCAAAGCGAGGACCAATGGGAATCCACCAAAGACGCCAGAAAAAATAGAATGAATGAATGCCGGCATCACACCGAAAACAGCCTGAAGGGTGGACACGAGGCCAGACCCCACAACCTCAAAAAAGTGCACCAGACCCTCAGTGCATGATGCGTTAAAAACACGATGAATCAACTCCCCAAAATGCTGGGGGAGGTCAGTGTTCAAAAGGGCCTGCATTTCACTGTGGGCGCCCGCCATCCGGAGAATGAATGTCTCCCGGGCGGATGCGAGCACAACCTCCTCACTCAACAATAGGGCCTCCACTCTGCTCAACTTATTGAAACCTGCCTCCATGGTAGGAATGGAAGGCCAAATAGAGCTATCAACGATGTCGTGAGGGGGAGGAAAAAGCACATTCTTGCAGCAGACAACTCTGTGCGAGACTGTAACAATATACGGAATGCCGGCCTGCAGGCCACAACAATTTTCGTTATTCAAAAGCAAATAGCCACCGCCGGCAAGCAAAGCAAAAGCAGGAGAAATAGCAGGAGCAGGAACACCCTTCAGGACACATGCAAGACTCGGAACTGAAACGCCACAAGCCCCGTGCAATTCAACATGCCCACAAACAAGCGAATGACCCACAGCCGAATCACAAGACTCCCCCGTGAGAAACACCCCCCCGCCGTCTCCAAGGCACCTATACATGAAAGGCAAGGACCAAAGTCCATGCAGGAAAGCACCACCCAAAGGCTGGAAACGGCCCACAGGACAATGTTTCATGCACGAACCGAACCCAAACAGGGAAAAAGGCAAAGCCACAACCCCATGAACCAGCCACACCGCAGAATCCAGCTCCGCCACAGAGAACGGCAAAGGATCCACTCCCTCAACATGCAACAAAGTGCAGGATGCATCTCCCATGGACATGAACCGCTGCCCGTCAGCCAAACCAAAAGGCAAAAAGAGGGCAGTGGTGTCCAACAAATTCCAAGGAACTCTACCCAACCCAAGAGCCTGCAAAGTCCATGCAAACTGCATCACTGAGCGCAACCGACTCCGACCACGACACAACACAGAGACACCATCCCGCACAACACCAACAACAGAGGACACAATACTGTCCAATGTGCAAATGCAGGAAGACAGGGCATCCACACTATTGTCAACAACAGCAAGCACCCCCCCCAAACCTTCCTGGTCCACTCCCCCAAGACAGGAAGCAGCCTCCATCCGCGACAGCCTCCAGAGCCCACCACACGCCCCACAAATGAATCTCCTCGGTCGGGGACCACGGGGTCCCAAGACAAAGTCAGACAGGTCAACAGTGCCCGATAGGAGGGACAAATGGTTCCCAACAGAGTCTAAGGACGAATGTTGCAACCATTGTTCACATAACTTACCAACTGAATACGTGGTCACAGTACGAGTTTCAGTAAATCTTGGATCAGGTTTGTCCTGTATGTAACCAGGACTTGTGTCATGAAAGCGAAGTTGGCATGCATTAGATGATATGGGCCATGCCAACCAGGGTGACTGTATTAGTGCAGAAACGTTAAAGGAATTGTTCTGAAACTGAGCCTGTAACACCATAAGGGACATATTAAAATGCAAACTATCATTTGGAAGACTCGCCAAGGATGGGATGGTTGGCGCATTTAGTTGTTTAACGGTAGCCAACCCCCAACATGTGGTCTGATAAATGGAAGCATTTAGAAATAGAATTTGGGCTGGGATAAGGCAAGCACAGTGCAGGGCCTCAGTGCCCTGCACCTGCCATGGCTTCGAACCCCAAATGGATTTTAACTCCACTGTGTCTTTCCAATATTCATAACCACCCACCGCCAAGGTGCTCAAAAAGGAACCCGAATATAATAATTTAGTATGGGTCAACATTATTTTCTGAGTCAATGGAGTTTTTAATTTAAAATAATATGACCCAGGGTTCGATCGATTAAAATCAGTAAAATAGGTGAATTTATTTCGAAGAGTTTGGGAACTACCTGGTACGGGGTTTGGGCAGTGTTCCCATTGGGTGTAAGTAACAGGGCTGCGTAGTGCACTTGGTTTGTGGAGAAAATGATTTCCCCAATGTTGGTAACAATACAAATCGGCATAATTCGCAGAATTCATATACAAGTCTTCAGCATTAAAAGAGGCATAATATTTTAAATCAGCAAACAATGCTTCAACTGCATGCACATCCCAATCATCAGAATGAATATTACTTTTACTACATCACCCATCGAGACTCGAAGGACATTTGGTACATTAATAATTTCTGTCGGGCCATGTATTTGAAAGTTTACCGCATCCCATACTATGCCATCAGCAACTGGAAACGCTGAAATGTTCACAAATGTGTGGTCACGCTTCATGATGTGTGAAGAGAAATGTGGAGCCAAAGTTCCAGCAACACTGTTCACAGCAGAGCGTTCAGGTAAATAGTGACCATTGATGAGTAGAAAGAACACTGTGACAAAGCCAATGGACATGAACAAAAAAACCAAGAAAAGCACCATCCAAATGTATGTCCAAGGTGGAATCAAAAATTGTCTCTAAACCACGATACAAAAAGACTAAACTTGGACGGGACTTGTGATGAATTGGATTCTGAGTCAAAAGAATAACGTGTCGGGCTCAGTGGCGTTGTTGGTTGGTGTGCCACCGACTCTGTGGCGGGACAAGTATACCCGTCCTCGTCTATGCAGGGTGATGCAGGGGGTTCAAGTATATTTTCAGGCAAATCAACCATCTCCATGGTAACATCAGTGACTGTTCGTGCAGGCGTGCCTCGAACGCTTGTCCGATAAATGGCAGGACAAGAGACCGCTGGTGTGACACTATTTAAGATCGGCCAGATGTTGTAGCTTGACATTTTCCACTGAGATGTATCTGTTTTCCTTGCGACCGGGAAGCGGTGGTAAGATGACTGTACGTGTTCCCTTCAAGCCCAGCACTGGAACCGGTGCACGAAAAGAGGGGCCGAATTCTTTCTTGTTCTCCACCTTCTCTCGAACCAGGTCTCCAATCTTCGGAAGCCAGCCGGCAACCGGAATCTGCAGGGCAGTATCTGTGGCTGAAGGTAAATGTGCGTTTGCAAGTTTGTCTCGGGCTTCTTGTAAGTCCTGTAACATAGTAGAATGATTATCTACATCAAACTTGGCAGATTGCGCCGCCATGTCTAGACCATCAAGGTCAGGCACAAACATTCGTATGCCAAAGAGCATTTCGTAAGGGGTCCGCCCACCCAGAGGCCTTCTAGGGAGATTATTAAGTGCACGTTGAACAGTATACAAGTGGGCCAGCCAGTTCCTGCCAGTACCTATAACTCTAGCTGTCAAGGATTGCTTTAAGTCACGGTTCATTCGTTCAACGATAGAGTTGCCCTCAGGCCTATACGGAGACGAAAATTTCACCCGCACCCCTAAGGAGCCCATTGCGTCCTTGTAAGCCTTAGAGGCAAACGCCGGACCTTGGTCAGAATGGAAGGTGCCGCATGCAAAAATTCCCACAAAGACTCGCAAATCCCTAATGACATTTCGTGCGTCAGCACTCCGTTGTGGCCAGACCCAGATGAACCGTGTGCACGAGTCCACTGCCACTAAGATATATTTATAGGCAGTGTCTGAAGAAAATGGACCGCAGTGATCCAAGTAAACACACCCAAAGGGTCTGTTCGAAATCGCAAGCGAGGTCTGCGGTGGTCTTGTGACTGTTGAAGGCTTGATCTGTTGACAAACGTCACAGGAAAGCACATAAGTACGTGTATCTTTGTATAAACCATGCCACCAGTAACGCTGCTGCAAAATGGAAATTGTCGCAGACACACCAGCATGTGCCGAAGCCATGCCTTCGTGTGCCGCTGCCATCAAGGAAAGTTCATGCGGTCCGCGTTGGGGATCAGCCGAACCCCAACGTTAGGTATTGTTACATAAGGAGCCTGATCGGGACCTATCTGGTAAGAATATTTAGAAGGGAAACCTCTAGGGTAATTAATTCCTTCTTTTGTTGCAGCAATAGCTGCCAAGATATCAGTGTCTATTTTAGACATGGATCTAGTAACTGCTGCTACTGAACACGTGAGCACTGCTGATCTGGCAGCTTCATCTGCCAGACTGTTACCAACAGCGTGTGCGCCCACTCGCTGATGGCCTAGGGTGTGAACCACCTGTGTGAGTGGCAGACGTCTTTGTAAATCTGCCACCCTAACCCAAAGCATTTTATGCTTGATTGTGTTGCCTTTAGCGTCTCTATAGTCGTTTTGCGACCAAAAGAACAGATTGTCATTGTATGATTGAACACAGTAGTAAGAATCGCATACGATTAAAGTGGTCACATCAGGATTTACGAACTCAAGTGCAAGCACCAAAGCACGCAACTCGGCCAATTGTGCGGTACTATCCCCGAGTGCCTGCGTATGCACCACAGTGGATTTGAATTTTCCATTCACAAACGTACCTGCAACAATAGCACATGCGGCTGAATAAGCATGCTTGGACCCAGTGGCCGGTTGTGCCGAGCCATCGGTGTAGATCACACAGTCGTAATCCTCAAGCGGCAATAAGGACAAAGGAGGAGGATGAATGAATTCATACTGTAAAAACTCCTGAGTCTGGAGAGAAGAGTCGAAAATGAAAGTGACATCCGGAGATGTCAACGATGTTGCCCATTGAATCCAACGGGGGTGCAAAGCTTTAGAGTTCGGCACACTTGCTTTAGTCACTGCCTCTAGGGCAGGATAGGGTGTCACCACCAGAATGCGTTTTCCCTGTGCCAGTGCGCGCTCCTTCAGGATCGCCATTTGCACTGCTGTTAGCACTTTCTCCACAGATGAGAACCGCATTTCTGCAGAGGTGTATAGTTGTGACTTGTATGCGATAGGTACTGTGTCTCCTTCATTAAAGGTTAAATACGTGAAACCCACTGCCCCTGGAATGATTCTAATCACCAAGTTTGTGTGGTTATCACGCGTCAAAAGGTATTTAGACTCAAGAAGGTCTGTCTGCAGTGATTGCAGAATGGAGGTATGCTCCGGAAGCCAGCAAGACTTCGAAAAAGTAGGCTGTATCAAGGCATACAGTGGCTTGATACGCTGGGCATATTCGGGAATGTATGTACGTCCGAAATTCAGAAAACCCAGCAAAGACTGAAGCTTCTTCAGATTCGTAGGAGGGCACAGAAGTGCACATTTCTCCAGAAAATGGGGGGCTAAACCCTTACCTTCATTGTTGAGCTCATAGCCCAAGAACAAAACGGTAAATTCAGCAATATGGGATTTTTCAAAGTTAATTTTGTATCCCTGAACCGCAAATTCAAGAATAATGCGGTCCACTCGCGTCAGATGCGGAAACAATTCATCGTCTGTCAGATAAATGTCATCCACATACGAACAGGCGTCTGGATCTATGCCGTCTAATAAAGAGACAACACGAGTGGCAAACACTCCTGGACTATTTTTGTACCCCATAGGAAGACGCCTGAATTTGAACATTTTACCACCGGAAGTAAAGGCACACCATTGGCCACTCTCCGGGGCTAAGTTGTGCGTGTAGAATCCATTTGAAAGGTCAAGGGTCGTTTTGTATTTTTTACGAACAAGACTGTCTACAAGCGCAGAACTATGGGTATTTTGCACCGCAAAGGTCCGACAATGAGAGTTCAAATGCCGGTAATCCAATACTAAACGGTACGATCCATCGGGTTTAGAAACCGCGAAAAGGGGATTGTTCATAGGTGATACACAGGGTTCAATCACTCCCTGATATTCCAACTGTGTCAGAATTTCGGAAACGGGGCATTTGGCTTCACGTTTTATGGGATATTGGGGTTGTGGCTGCGGCAACGATCGCAAAGGTATTTCATGGGGGGGGGATTCTTCGTCCCAACCCACGTGATTGCGGAATAACGCTGGTGCCAGGGACACAGCCCACTCTGCTGCAAGAGCCTCTGCTTTGTCTTTTGGGACATGTCGAGAAAAGCTCGGAAGGATTACCTCCTCCCCTTTACGTGCAGTAATTACGAATGGGGGTGGCCAATCCGCCTCTGCTAATAAAATATCATATGAAGAGGTCAGATTTTCCCAAAAAATACCTTTAATTACTCGCTGTATATCACCTTCAATTTGGAGGACTATATTAAATAGTCTATCAGGGGGTGCCACTCTGGTGTCTGCTGTTTCAACAGTAATGAATGTTTCAGTTGCTGTCGCCTCCATATGAGGACGTAGCGCCTCCCGCACTATGGTTACTTCCGCGGCGCTGTCTAGGAGGGTTACTGCCCACGTCCAATTCAGGAGCCTCGTTCTCACCGTCTGTGGCATATTTCGCTGTTACAGCGGCAACTTTTTCTTCTGAAATTGGGGTCGAAAACGTTGAACGTCTTCTTCTTTTCCTCTGACTTGTTGTCGAGGCTGGTCTCGTCCCTGTGGGGCCTCACGGGCCCTTCCTCTATCCTGGCGGTCTCCTCCACCGGCTTGTGACGAAGTCTGTGCCTGTAAAGAACGAGGAGAACGCGTATCAGGGATCTGAAACCTATCCGGTGACTTAATTCTCGCTCTATCGCGTAAATCATAAGTACGTTCAGAAGAAACTGAAACCGGGATGCGCCTCGCGATCCCTGCTTTGTCTGTTGCTTACCCTGTTTTTTCAGCCTCCAGCTCTTTTTAGTGAAGACTGGTTTCTCATCCTTCTCAGATTGAGATTTGGTTTGTTGCTGTTGTGGTTGCGATTGTGTTTGCAGTTTAGCAAAGGCTTGTTACCCAGGCTGTTTCTACC
Organism: Calotriton arnoldi; assembly: GCA_963921515.1. Classification (NCBI taxonomy): domain Eukaryota; kingdom Metazoa; phylum Chordata; class Amphibia; order Caudata; family Salamandridae; genus Calotriton; species Calotriton arnoldi. Next base: position 35,434 of record CAWUFW010019035.1, on the reverse strand, counting down.
AATAGTTTTGTAAGCCTGGGTAATAATTTTCGGTAATTCGCGAGGCTTGTCCAATTCTGGGACCAAAGCCAAAGCGTTCGCTACTTGAAAGTTCACTGCATCGCCCTTGACATTTGCAAGGATCAGTTCAGCTACTACTTCAAACACTCCCACTAGTCTCATCCCTAATTCCACTGCCGCTTCAGGGCCGTGTTCATCCTGTACTTTTTAATTGCAGAGGGGAGAACTGTCATGGAAGGCGTACCAAAACATTTAGAATATACTGCTGCGAATACTCTACCCCAGTTGTCACATGCTGTCAACTCGGGAATTAAGTCTTTTGGCAAACTAATCGTCAAAATACGATGTTTATCCACTGGAGTTGTATGTGGAAAAACTGCCTCCAACTGATCAAATTTTTCTGCAAGCCAATAAGGAAAGTCGTCCTTATGTTGTGGACGTTTGCCCATCACTGAGTTCACCATTACAGGACTTATGGCAACTCCGGGTGCACCAGCTGGATGGCCTGCAACCCCAGGAGGGGCTCCCTGGATGTTGCCTGTAACATATTGCACTAAGGCTCGATGCACTCGTACCAAAGCCGAATACATGTTGCGCAGTTCCGCGACTGGTATCGTCATATATCGCGGATGTGGGGTGTACCCGGCCAAAACAGGCCAAGTGGCCCCATCAATAGATAAGGGGCCTAAACGAACCGTGGTAGTCGGTTGTGGGAGGGCGCCATTAAACCAAACACGGTGTTGCCAAGCCGTGAGCGGTACCTCAAGACATGAATAAGGTATATAGTTATTAGGAACTGCGGTGGCTGTATATTCATGGAACAAATCGTCAGTCCCATCCACCGCAGGAAAAGTTACCCATGAGTAGAACACCTCAAAGTGGTAAGCCGGATCGGCTTGTACCACAAAGATCAGTTCGACTCCAGCATCTGGCACTCCATACACCCGTAAGTGTGTCCGGAGTGCTCCGCGGCTATGCGCCGCAATTTGAACAGCCATTTACGGCTAAAATACTTCGACAAACTAACAGGAGGCAGCACAAGTAGGGTTTTAATCAAGAAAACCTTTTCTAATAACTTCAAGCTTGAAAGAACCTACAATAACTGTAATATAGGAGGTATCACCATCACACACGCTTCCGGAAGCGTACGTGAGGGTTGTGTGGACAAGCACAAGTACTACTCAAGCGTCCCGCAAGTAAGCTGCCCCACTTGTTGGTTGCGCCATGTCATAGGGTTTCTGCACATACAGAGCTATGCACAGGATAATAGGACCTCGGAATATAGTGGTGAGCCAACCATAAACCTTAGCACCCAAAACCCCAACCCGACTAGCCTTAGCGTCCCATTAGCACCAATGTACCAATGCTTAGACAACCCAGAACACGGTATCTCTCTCTCAGGACTCGCAGAGGCAAGAACACTCTTTCGTCACATTCGTACCTGTCCACAACATGCGTTTGAAGAGACACTGTATAGGTTAAAATGTTTATTTCAACTTACGTGCTCTAAGGTACAGTACACGTGTCAGTACTAGTAGCATAATACATAAGAACAATATAATCAGCATAGTTACTACCCCATAGAATACGAACGGGGAAAGCATCTCATAAAGCAGTGGATATATGTCTAAATAACATTACCACCCTCCCCGTGCTGGAAGCCAGTTTATTATAATAATAGAAGACCTTTGGGCTTTGACTAGCGAACCCCCATACCTCAGTCTCTTGATGCAAAACTACATCAGCAAACAATCACAGCTCTTCTCACTGGAAAGGTCGTCTCCAAGTGCTATCTTAGAGCAAGCGAGCGCATTATTAAAAGCCCACTAACTTCTCAACGGCAGCTGTACAAGTGCCATGTCTAGGTGCGAGGGACGGGCCAAACCAGCAGAAACCAGGGAGCCGCCACTCGACCCCGCAACCGCCGTTCAGACTGAGCCCAAAAGGGAACAGGAGAAAAGGTGAACAACAGAATATGCAGACTGTTGTACAATTACCTGGCAATAACAGAGGGCGACAGAACAACATCCAATAGTAACATGCGCAAGAGTCATCATGGCAGCCAGGCGTGGTAACGTAGCCAGACCTGCCAGGAGGCCATGAGCCACAAGACACTCCAGGCAGCTCTTTTGCTGAAAATTCTTCATGAACACGAAATCCCCGGGATGTAGCTGATTCCCGGGCCCCTCTGGTACTGGTTGCAGCGTGGCGTGAATCTGTTGGTGGACAGAACAAAGATCTTTAGTTAGCTCATACAGATAGTCCACAGGTAGGGGGTACTCTATCTCGGAAATGCGCTTGGGTCTTGCGACGCCCCAGACGTTGGCGAGGCACCCAAAGACCACCTCGTACGGGGTCAACCCTGTTCTAGAATGCGCTGTCGCTCTGGTAGATAACAAAGCCAAAGGTAGAGCATCGGGCCATCGCAATCCTGTGCTTTCTTGAATCTTCGCTAACTTCAATTTGAGAGTACCATTGTACTTCTCAGCCAAGCCTGCTGACTGGGGGTGGTTCGCTGCATGAAACTTCTGTCTAATATGCAAGCCTTTACACACCAATTCAATGACTTTTGAATTGAAGTGACTTCCGTTGTCAGTCCAGATCACACGTGGCAATCCATAGCGCGGGAAGAACTCTTTTAAGAGTGCCTTCGCCATCGCCATAGCCGTATTCTCCTTAGTGGGATAAGCCTCAATCCATTTACTGAATGCACAAATCACTACCAGCACATACTTCAAATTGTTAACTCGTTCCATTTCGATGAAATCCATCTGGAGAACCTCGAAAGGGAAGGAAGACGGTGCAAAATTACCTGCAGGTGTAGGAGTACCTTTCCCAGGATTATGTTTCAGACAAAGGATGCAGTGTTTCACTAAGTGTGTGGCTACCTTAGGGATATTATCATTTCACCATACTGGGTCCAGTAGCTTACATATTCCTTTGGCACTAATGTGTGCTGGGCCGTGGGCCATGGTAACAACAGGGAGCACTTAGGCGTTGGGCAGCAACCATCTCTGTTTCCCAGACAAGTCAGTCCAACACCCATCCTCGTCCAAACGCCCTGTCCTCTCCTCCCATACTGCCAGCTCATCTACTGTCGCCTCACTCTGTATTTCCCTGACATTTTCTAATGTGTCCTTGAACATTCCATTGTCTGGAACCCACCTAGCGGGGCCTGCCACGAACATCTTTTTCATCTTTGATCTAGCTGACTCCTTAGCTGTTTGATCTGCAAAAGCATTTCCCCTTCCAACATCGTCTGTTACTGCTTTGTGAGCGCTACATTTTATTATTGCCAACTTATCAGGAAGTGTCAGTGCTGACAACAGTCTATGTATCAATGGACCATGCTGTATTCGCAACCCATGCGAGTTCAAGAACCCTCTCTCCGCCCAGAGGCGCCCGAAATTATGGGCCACCCCAAAGGCGTACTGGCTGTCGGTGTAGACATTGAGAGTCAGTCCCTCACTCAACTCGCAAGCCCTAAGGAGGGCAACCAACTCTGCAGCCTGGGCCGATTGGTATGGGGTACGGGATGTCTCAACAACAGTGTGTAACGTTGTGATTGAATAAGCTGCAGTGGTAGTGCCATCTGGTAGTTTGAAACAAGAGCCATCGACATATAGTTCCCCTTGGGGGTCAGATAAGGGAACATCAGTCAGGTCTACCCGTCCCTTCGTTTTTTCCTCAGTCCGAAATAAACAATCATGGACATCATTGTCCTTTTCTTTCGAAGGGAGGGGTAGTAACGTGACTGGGTTCAGAGTGGCACAACTGTTGATGGTAAGGTGCGGAGCAAACAAGGTTAATTCATATCCAGTCAGACGCGCACTAGTAAGGTGCTGTGTGTTGTATTCTCATGTTGTGATATTATATACTATGTTATCTTGTTCCTAGCTGCTCAGCCAGTGTGAATGCTCTGTGTGGAATGTTGGTGTGTGGGCCATGAGTGGAATGCTTGAGTGACTGGGTATGAGTGGTGACAGTTGGTGGAAGGGCCGAGCAGCTAGCAGGCTGCTCCTGGTGGGGCTGCTGATTAACCCTGGGCGTAGTCCACGTAGTAGCGCTACGCGTAGCTACGCGAAGTGCACTTCGCACTACGCGAGCTACGCGTAGCACTACGCGAACTGCGTAGTGCGGTAGGAAATGCTGTTCGCAATGATTGCACAGTGCCGGATGCTTGTCCGCACTGTGCAATCATTGCAAACGGCATCTTGCACAGTGCAAGTGGTCGTTTTCTGCCGCTCGAGTAGATTTGTACTCGAGCAGCAGTTTTCTCAACGCGGACTGGTAGTTTCTCATCGCGAGCGGTTGCGAGCATACGCGACCACTCGCAATGAGAAACCTGACCTCCCCGGGTTGAGAATCTCGCCGGGAGGTTTATTTTCCATGCTCGCGATCGGCAACTTGATGTTGCTGATCGCGAACGAGGAAAAAGTCTCGCCGGGATGTCATTTTGCTCGCTCGCGGTCGCCAACTTGACGTTGAGGACCGCGAGCAAGCAAAAAATGCCCGCTACGCTACGTGTTTTTGCACTGTGCTACGTGCAATTCGCGTAGCGCGTAGTTGCGCAAACTACGCAAACTACGCGAGCGTAGCGTAGTTTTCCGCCCAGGCCTACTGCTGATGAGGACTTATAGACTGCTGTACTAAATCTAAGCTACTTGTTATCTACTTGAATAAACCAACTTAAATGACATCATACCAGTGTGGACTACATTACTACATTTATTTTGGCAATGAGCGGACTTAGTCATGCGTCTTTTATGGATCATTGGTACACCAACCAAGAGAAAAGACAAGAAACATAGAAACTACAAGAAACTACAGTAACCAGAGTAACTACAAGAAATTAAAGCAACTATATGAAGCAGAATGGTGTTCCAGGCAAGCCAGCCCCACCAGTGTCCTTGTCAACGGACAGCCCCACCCACTAGTGCCATTATCAATGGGCACTACAGCCTGGAAATACTCCTCTGGATTTACAGAAAGGTTTCGGTGAGTTGGAGGTGTAGTTACACTACTGCTACATCTGGTGTTCCAGCCACATCAATCTACAAAGAGCACAGCGACTTCAAGGAAAAGGCACCTCCTGGGATACTTGTTACGTGCTGCCTCTTTGTTTTCATGAAGTCACAACAAATTTAAGGTTGAAACATGAACCAACGTGAGTATGTCACAGCGCCACACAAGAGCGGTGTGGTTTTGCCAAGATTAGTGCTTTGGTGGCATGTGGAAAGCACAGTTAAAGACATGTATCTATGTGGGTAAGTGGTACTGCTCCCACTGCTCCCATTTCCCTGTACTGCTATTTTATACATATGATGGTTACTCACAGTTGGTGGTGTTTGGAAGTTGTGAACGAGGAGAACTGTCGCCAGCCACTATATTGCTTGCCACTATGGAGCAGGCTGCTTAAGAATACGAAGGTTGCGCTGAAGCGGTCTATGGATGCATTTTATATTGCCAGAGGTGTGTGGACATACTGCAGCATTGGTACTTTGTCCGTTATATAAGATGGTTTGTGACAGTTTGATTACTGTGGAGACGGGTGGAGAAGGCTACGCGCTGGCCAAGGTGAGACACTTGGTCTATTGTTGTTTAACCACAGTTGAGACTTGTCCTGGCTTTTCAACCGCTCTATTGCCTTTTAAACCGAGGCTCGAGTTTGTGTTACAACAGAAGCGTGCAATATTTCAAAACATAATGTGTTTGGCACTGCGCGCGCAACCTTACCTGCGGTGTCTCTGGTGGATCTCTCTGTTCATCGAGGGATCCAATGTGACGTGAGTTCCCTACATGGAACGTTTTTGGAGCATCTACGCCCCGGGAGCCACCCGGCACGACGCCGATAACGTGCCGCCGTCTTTGGGTTGGTGGTGGCACATTTTACTTGATTGTGTTCTGCTTTCGTTTTGCTAACCACTCTGTTTTGTCGGAATAAAGTTTCAACAAGGCCACATCTATTCCTTGGATGACGCACATTTTTCCTCTCTGGAGCCAGTCTACTGTTTCCTGCACATGTGGTTTTCACCATGATTATGACCACGCGCATCGCAAGTACCCAGGGTAACGTTTTGCTGCTCAAGTTTAGGATCACTTTGGTGAAGATCCACTTTTTTTGTGCACACAGTTTGACTATTGTTTCACCTGCAAAGCTATAGTTACTGCTGTGCCCTGTGACATTTACATGCTACGTACAAAATATGACTTAGACATTGCTCTAGGGCTCACTGCTTCAGCTTCCATAACTTTGTATTCATTCTGTTTATTTATGCTATTGCTGTGTCACTACATTTTTCATTTGCATCTTTAATATGTTTTAGGTGACGTGCACTGTACAGATATGTGCACAGTGAAGTTCAACTCGGGTGAGAGGTCGCTCACCGGAGTGTATTTTAGTCTAGGTGCACCATATTTAGAGTTTAAATTGGGAATGTTACTTTTACAGCATATTTGTTTGAGTGATGCCACAGTTTAGGTTCCCTTATGTAAGGGACGTCCTAGTCTTCTAGTGGGTGCTTGGGTTGAGACGCAGGGATGGGTTTTAGTCCTATTTCTTTGGTGTAAGTCATTTTACCCTTACATGAGGGTTGGCTTAATTGTTTTTTTTATCACAATGTATGTAGTTTACGTTCAATTTGGTTGCAAGGGTTCTACACCTTGTGTGTGTAAGCCACCATGTGCCGCACGTTCAATTTTGGTTGCAAGGGTTCTACACCTTGTGTGGGTAAGCCACCATGTGCCGCACATTAGTTTTTGATCTAGTGGGTGTTTTCACTATTTTTCATGGGGGTTTTCGTCCCTTGGGTCCCTCATTTTGGGGCAGGAAATTGGGTTCCAGTCCTTTTTTCCACACTACTGGTCTCCTTACATTGGGAGTATACTCGTTGTCCCTTGTTTGAGGGGGGGCAGGAATTTGAGTTATAGTCCCTTTTTCCACATTTTCACATTTTAACTTGGTCTTTCTCCCTACATGGGAGTGTACACTTTTTTTCTCCTCACATGGGGAGCATACATATTGAGTTACATATTTCTTTTCTTTATTAGAGGAGGGGGATGGGTATTATGTATCTATCTTTCCTCCTTGTGTTGTCCTTATCCCTCTCGTGATGTGGTGTTTGCCGTTCATCGCTGGGTTACTGGCTATTTACTTATGTTGTACTTTGATGTATATAGTTTTTTAGTTTGGTTTCATTATTCTTCTGTTTTATAGGAAAGAGATAATGCAGTATTCTCATGTTGTGATATTATATACTATGTTATCTTGTTCCTAGCTGCTCAGCCAGTGTGAATGCTCTGTGTGGAATGTTGGTGTGTGGGCCATGAGTGGAATGCTTGAGTGACTGGGTATGAGTAGTGACAGTTGGTAGAAGGGCAGAGCAGCTAGCAGGCTGCTCCTGGTGGGGCTGCTGATGAGGACTTATAGACTGCTGTACTAGATCTAAGCTACTTGGTATCTACTTGAATAAACCAACTTAAATGACATCATACCAGTGTGGACTACATTACTACACTGTGTCTTCGTCTTATTCAATAGCGTATCCACAGCATGAGGTACCATTACTGTGAGATCAGTATCAAGGACGAGCCCTGCTGATTGTCTGATAGAAACTGCCACCGCTGCGGCAGCCCTCAGGCAGCTCGGGAGAGCTCTGGCGAAGTTATCAAGAATAGCAGAGAAATACGCGCAGGGTCTCTGCTTACCACTGAAACCCTGTGTTAGAACAGAAAGCGCGCAACCATCCGCCTCATGTACATAGAGCATGAAAGGCTTCTGGTAATCAGGAGTACCAAGCACAGGAGCAGAGCAAAGCGCAACCTTTAATTGATCGAAAGCCTGCTGGCATGCAGATGTCCAAGGCAAGGGTTCATGCACTTCTTTGGTGGTCAGGTAAAGGAGGGGTTTCGTTAGTAAGGAATAGTTAGGGATCCATTGACGACAATCTGAAGTTATACCAATGAAAGCACAATACTCGCGTTGGGTCTTAGGAACAGGCATATTAGTAATAGCAGCTATGTGTTCAGGTGTTAGTCTACGACCCTCCTTCGACAGTAGGTGACCTAAATAGGTGACCTCCTGTCGACAATATTGAAATTTCTAAAGTGACACCTTGTGTCCATGGTGTGTCAAATGTAACAGCAATTTAACTGTGGCCTCTTTACAGCCATCTTCAGTGTCCGAAGCCACAAGGAGGACGTCAACGTACTGCAACAGCACATTACTAGGGGGAAGTTCCAAAGAGTCCAATTGAGCTTTCAAAGCTTGGCTATAGATACTAGGACTCTCTGTATAGCCTTGTGGAGCACAACAGAACCTAAAGCTCCTTCCGGCTATTGCAAAACCAAACAGATATCTGCTATCTGTATGGATTGGAATGCTGAAGAAAGCATTGTTCAAATCGATCACAGAAAAGAATTTTGCTGAAGGGGGAATCATTGTCAAAATTGTGGTAATGTCTGGGACTACAGGATACTGGGGAAACACTATTTTGTTCACCTCTCTAAGGTCAATTACGAAGCGGTAAACGTCAGGGTGAGCATTAGAAGAATCCAAGGGTGCCTTTTTAAGAATAGGAAGAATAGGGCTATTAGACACATTCGCCGCTGTCTCCTCAACAACTCCAGACTTAATCAAATCCTGTATTATTTGCAACAAAGCCTTTTCTCCTGCCTGGGATATCTTGTAATTGGGAATACGTGGCAATACAGCATTGTCTTTGATCTGTATAGAGACCCGTGGGATCTGGAGTAACCCCACATCGGTGTCTCCCGTAGCCCACAGTGTACGTGGCACATCTTTAAACTCAGCGGGGAGGGGGCATCCTTTGCGAGGCATTGTTTGGCACGGGCCACTTGCGGTCCAATAGTCATGTAAACACCGTCTGGGGAACAAAAAATTGTCGCATGCAACCTTTTTGACAAATCCAACCCTAACAAATTCTCCCCACAATTTGACGTTAATAGAAATGGTGAATCAACTGTGAAGGGGCCAATAGTCAAAGCAAGAGGTTTGGAAATGGGGCTGACAACCGGCATGCCTGAGAAACCCACTGAAACATTGTTTTGGCCAGACAGAGCTGCCCCCGGGACCAGTGAATGGGAAACAGAGCTATTCATAGCCCCTGTATCAACTAAGAATTTCTTGGTCGTACCGTGTAAAACTGCAGTGACATAGGGTCCGCGCTGATCTACAGGCACCGGAACTGGTCCCTTGCCCTGTCCTTGGCTATACTAGCTGTGAGACATCCCCGTCACGTAGTCCATGTCATAGTCATCATGATAGTACTGCCGCCCTCGAGGGTCATCGAAATAGTTCCCACTCTGTCTATTAGACAATGTATTCTATGATCGCGTCTTCCCCCGGCCTCCTCCTCCACTTTCGCGTCCTCTAAAACCCGACCTCTCGGGGCCTCGTCTTTCTGGACTAACTCCGGACACTCATTCCACCAATGTCCCTCCTGCTTGCAATATGCACATTGGTTGAGCCCAATGGGTGCACTCGATGTACCACCCCTGTTAGACCAAGGTAGCCGCTGGGCCGAGCCCGAAGCGTTACCCCTCGCAACTTGCTGCATCAATACCCTTGTTTTCAATTCTTTTGACTTTTTCTCCACTTTCTCTTTCTCTTCATTCTCTCTATGTTCGTACTACTGTGCCATACTCAATATTACTGACAGGGAAAAGGTGCTCCAAGTGCTTTCTGAAGCCTGCAACCTAGTCGCAATCTCAGGATGCAAGTTGTTAACAAACCTGCTGACAAACAACCGGACACCACCTTCCAATGACAGGTCCTGACCACTAAAGTCGAGAAACACTCCTTCAAACCTAGTAAAGAAATCAGACACACTCTCGCCCTTCTTCTGACGACATGCAGTCAGCTTGTCCCAATCCACCCATCTCGGCGGGATAAGGGAATGCATATATGTGATAATGCGACCCGGTAAAGCCAATATCTCCGCCTTCGGCTTGTCACCAGGCTTGCGGTCCTTATCCCACGCCCTGATCTGATCCCATCTTCCTCCCAATTCCACCACATGATCCTGTGTATGCACTTGCCTTCATATATCCACTGGTACCAACAAGCCAAAGAACAACTCAATATCTGCTAACGTCATCACTGTGGAGAAGGCCGCCTCTGTCAACTCTTTGTAGTACGCAGTCGGGTTTTTCCGAGGGTCTGGCAACTGACTTTTAAGGGATAGTACCTCACTCCTCTTCCAAGGAGTATAGATCCACTGTTCCTGAAACCGAGCATCAACTTGTGGCCTAATTACAGTATTTGTGGAGTCGCTCAGTTCTGGTATTTCAGGATGATAAATGGGATGGACCTCCCTCATGGGGTACTGGGTCACTATCGTCAGAACCTTTTGGAGCAATCTGCCCCGATAACCCACCAATGTCGTTACATTGCTAAAAACTTCATTAGGAGCCATACCTGTAGCATATACCCTGTCCCGTATGTCATAGATGATCTGCGGTGCAACACCCTGGAAACACTGCTCCCACAGTCCTATTAGTGTGGCCGACATGTGCTTAAGGGCATGCTACTGTATGAAGGGATCATAATCTTTCATCACACTCCACACATCTTCCTCACTATAGATCGGGCTCCGAGCCCACTGAGCCGCCTGATTAGCCACCATTTGTTTCTCCTCATCACCCACAACAGAACAGATCAACACTTTGTCCACACAGTCTCGTGCTGCCGCCCAATTCCCTTCATGTATCCCACATACAGGGGTCTCGCCATACTGAAGTGCTTGGGGTGTCGTACTTAAGGGAGGAAGAGCAGATGAGGAGACAGGTATCATCATGTAAGGAGACAGTGTTGTAGGAGTGAAAGGGGGTGTAGCAGTAGATACAGAGTCAGTAGACGGAACAGGAGAGCTAACGGCTCCCGCCCCCGTTACTGGCGTGAGCAGAGAGGAAGCAGGCGGGGCGGGGGCCGAAGCAGTTTGACTAGAGGCAGAAATACTAGGAAGAGCGGCACCGGGGGCCGGAGACTGAGATGTTGGAACCCTTGGGTATATGCGCTCAGGAGCATGAGGTGGAGGAGGGCGAGAATACAATAGCTCTTCAACGAAAACATCACCTTCCTCCCTAGTAACATAGCATTTATCAGTCTGCAACCAAAACTTTCTATCTGCACATTCTATGCCTTTCTCTATCTTTTCCCTTTCATAGGCCACTGCTTTCTGCATTATAGTTTGCGTCTGTCTCTTCCGGGCCTCTTTCTCTGCTCTCATACTCCGTTGCTTTGCTTCCTTCTGCCATACTCTTAGAGAATCAAACATCGACTGCCTGCTCTTTTTGGCGAACAATTTGTCCTGCAAGAAATTCAATTTTTGCTCATCAAAAGAGCCAGTAAGTGGCCATTGTAACTCAGCATTGTCCCTCGTATATTTATTCCACAATGTGGACAAATATAATACCAACAAACAAAATAATAAAAAAAATAAAGAATACAAATATTGTTCAAGAACCAAACCAAAACGGTCCGAAGACCGCTCCCTACAGTCCGGAGACTGTACCGAGTTCAGGAAGACAGGCTCTAGCCCCAGACCTTTTCAAGCATTGACCAAATTTCCAGTTGGCCTGGCAGATTGTTCACAAACAGTCCCAGACCTTTTCAAGAATGGGCGAAATTACCAGTTGGCCTGGTAGGCTGTTCACAAACACTCTGGGGCCGATTCCGATCTCGGTCGGAGGCGCACCCAATACCATTCGGTCGGGAAAAAAGCCATGCGAAAGCCTGTTTCCCGACCGATCCGTACAGTACACCGAACGAGCAAGTACGATGCGCACAACAGCAAAAAATCCGGCCGAGCCGTACTCACCCAAACCAGGTCCTGTTCTCCGACCGAGGCGAATCCGGAAACGCCGAATCGAGTCGCACGGAAGGAAAAATGCAGCCCCGTCCGGCAGGACAAGTACGATGCGCTTTCCGTACGCTCCGAACCCGTCGCTACGCACGGCACGTCAAAGCATCCGGGAGAGGCGCACATAAGCTCCGATTCGCGCCACAACACGATCCACGGCTCCGAGATGAACACGGCACCGACGAGGACGACGCGAAGCGACGAGGACGAGGCGAAGCGACGAGGACGACGCGAAGCAACGAGAAGGACGAACGACACGAACCAACCATGAATCCCTTCGTCCCGATCATACCAATATTCTACATTTACTACCGGAACAGGCACGGACGCGTACGGCGCAGAAGGTAAGCCAGACACCAACCACAAAACACATACAACACGTACACGACACATCACACACACACACAGGGATGCTGAATATACTTACACCAGCAACAGCAGCACCATAGGGGCGGGATGCCCATCACCAATGCCACATATGCACACAGGGGCCTGAATGCGCACCACCACCCCTACCCAGGGGGGCTGGATGCCTACCACTACTACCACCCTCACCCAGGGGGGCAGGATGCCTACCACTACTACCACCCTTAGCCTGGGGGGCAGGATGCCCACCACTACTACCACCCTCACCCAGGGGGCAGGATGCCTACCACTACTACCACCCTCACCCAGGGGGCAGGATGCCTACCACCACCCTTAGCCAGGGTGGCAGGATGCCTACCACTACTACCACCCTCACCCAGGGGGGCAGGATGCCTACCACTACTACCACCCTTAGCCAGGGGGCAGGATGCCCACCACTACTACCACCCTCACCCAGGGGGGCAGGATGCCCACCACTACTACCACCCTCACCCAGGGGGGCAGGATGCCTACCACTACTACCACCATCACCCAGGGGGGCAGGATGCCTACCACTACTACCACCCTTAGCCAGGGGGCAGGATGCCTACCACTACTACCACCCTCACCCAGGGGGGGCAGGATGCCTACCACCACCCTTAGCCAGGGGGGCAGGATGCCTACCACTACGATCACCCTCACCCAGGGGGGGCAGGATGCCTACCACTACTACCACCCTTAGCCAGGGGGGGCAGGATGCCTACCACCACCCTTAGCCAGGGGGGGCAGGATGCCTACCACTACTACCACCCTCACCCAGGGGGGGCAGGATGCCTACCACCACCCTTAGCCAGGGGGCAGGATGCCTACCACTACTACCACCCTCACCCAGGGGGGCAGGATGCCTACCACTACTACCACCCTTAGCCAGGGGGCAGGATGCCCACCACTACTACCACCCTCACCCAGGGGGCAGGATGCCCACCACTACTACCACCCTCACCCAGGGGGGCAGGATGCCCACCACAACTACCACCCTCACCCAGGGGGCAGGATGCCCACCACTACTACCACCCTCACCCAGGGGGGCAGGATGCCTACCACTACTACCACCATCACCCAGGGGGGCAGGATGCCTACCACTACTACCACCCTTAGCCAGGGGGCAGGATGCCCACCACTACTACCACCCTCACCCAGGGGGGCAGGATGCCCACCACTACTACCACCCTCACCCAGGGGGGCAGGATGCCTACCACTACTACCACCATCACCCAGGGGGGCAGGATGCCTACCACTACTACCACCCTTAGCCAGGGGGCAGGATGCCTACCACTACTACCACCCTCACCCAGGGGGGCAGGATGCCTACCACCACCACCCTTAGCCAGGGGGCAGGATGCCTACCACTACTACCACCCTCACCCAGGGGGGCAGGATGCCTACCACTACTACCACCCTTAGCCAGGGGGGCAGGATGCCCTACCACCACCCTTAGCCAGGGGGGCAGGATGCCTACCACTACTACCACCCTCACCCAGGGGGGCAGGATGCCTACCACCACCCTTAGCCAGGGGGCAGGATGCCTACCACTAATACCACCCTCACCCAGGGGGGGCAGGATGCCTACCACTACTACCACCCTTAGCCAGGAGGGCAGGATGCCCACCACTACTACCACCCTCACCCAGGGGGGCAGGATGCCCACCACTACTACCACCCTCACCCAGGGGGGCAGGATGCCTACCACTACTACCACCCTCACCCAGGGGGGCAGGATGCCTACCACTACTACCACCCTTAGCCAGGGGGCAGGATGCCTACCACTACTACCACCCTCACCCAGGGGGGCAGGATGCCTACCACTACTACCACCCTTAGCCAGGGGGGCAGGATGCCTACCACTACTACCACCCTTAGCCAGGGGGCAGGATGCCTACCACTACTACCACCCTTAGCCAGGGGGGCAGGATGCCTACCACTACTACCACCCTCACCCAGGGGGAGCAGGATGCCTACCACCACCCTTAGCCAGGGGGCAGGATGCCTACCACTACTACCACCCTCACCCAGGGGGGCAGGATGCCTACCACTACTACCACCCTTAGCCAGGGGGCAGGATGCCCACCACTACTACCACCCTCACCCAGGGGGCAGGATGCCCACCACTACTACCACCCTCACCCAGGGGGGCAGGATGCCTACCACTACTACCACCATCACCCAGGGGGGCAGGATGCCTACCACTACTACCACCCTTACCCAGGGGGGCAGGATGCCTACCACTACTACCACCCTTAGCCAGGGGGGCAGGATGCCTACCACTACTACCACCCTCACCCAGGGGGCAGGATGCCTACCACCACCCTTAGCCAGGGGGCAGGATGCCTACCACTACTACCACCCTCACCCAGGGAGGCAGGATGCCTACCACTACTACCACCCTCACCCAGGGGGGCAGGATGCCTACCACTACTACCACCATCACCCAGGGGGGCAGGATGCCTACCACTACTACCACCCTTACCCAGGGGGGCAGGATGCCTACCACCACTACCACCCTTAGCCAGGGGGCAGGATGCCTACCACTACTACCACCCCCACTCATAGGATGGACAATGCATGACACAACCAGCACACCACAACCTAGGGAATGCAAGAAGCGAGACATCCCCCCAACACCATGACAAGCGTGTGTAGACTGTGTCAAATGCCTACAACACCGAACATGACTTTGAACATACAATGTGACCCCCTAGCACATGTGCCACACATATATGTGTGTGGCACCCACAATGCAAGCAGGCCATGACCATTGTGGCAATGGGGTCCAAACCCCCATCATCACAGTGACCAAAATGTAAGTGTGGGGTCCATAGCTGAAGCACATTTTGAACATTGTGGCAATGGGGACCAAACCCCCAACATCACAGTGACCAAAATGTAAGTGTGGGGTCCATAGCTGAAGCACATTTTGAACATTGTGGCAATGGGGACCAAACCCCCATCATCACAGTGACCAAAATGTAAGTGTGGGGTCCATAGCTGAAGCACATTTTGAACATTGTGGCAATGGGGTCCAAACCCCCATCATCACAGTGACCAAAATGTAAGTGTGGGGTCCATAGCTGAAGCACATTTTGAACATTGTGGCAATGGGGACCAAACCCCCATCAACACAGTGACCAAAATGTAAGTGTGGGGTCCATAGCTGAAGCACATTTTGAACATTGTGGCAATGGGGTCCAAACCCCCATCATCACAGTGACCAAAATGTAAGTGTGGGTCCATAGCTGAAGCACATTTTGAACATTGTGGCAATGGGGACCAAACCCCCATCATCACAGTGACCAAAATGTAAGTGTGGGGTCCATAGCTGAAGCACATTTTGAACATTGTGGCAATGGGGTCCAAACCCCCATCATCACAGTGACCAAAATGCAAGTGTTGACAAAGTAAGAGGTGCAACTGCCAAACTGCATGGATGATTCCTGGTCACAGAACAACAAACACATCAGTGGCAAAGTAGTGTATGTGTCCCATTGCAACATAAATTGGGGGAGCCAAATCCTGCAGTGCAAATAAGACATAACTTTGGCCATGTGCAGACAAACAACACCTATGGGGGCTGACACCGTCAACAATCATCAATGACACAATGACAGAAGTGACCATCCGAATGCAGACCCACATATTTGCACCAATGGGCACACACATGCAGATACCCTGTGGAGACTGCAGATGTGAGGCGAACAGATACCATACCATGGCAGCAATGGGACACACAATCAACAATTAGCAACAAATGAGGGCTCCCGTCCCATCAGCCTGGTCATGGAAGTGCCAACGGAATCATCAGCACAGATCCAACACACTTGTATAGCAATGTTGCACTGACAACACAGATGAGTCCTTCCCCATTGATGCCCAAACCTGCATGTTCACTGGAGATGGCCACACGGTCAGGGAAGTAGACGAATAGAACAATGGCAGGCACAACAGATGTGCAGGGGTGGAAGCCACAGATGTGAAGTTGCCAATCTAAGTAGGAAATCTCATTGCCAAATACTGAACACATGACACCCTCAGATGCTGCTATGGATGACATGGATACACCACAGGATAGGACACATAACCCCTGGACCACATGGGTTCCTGCACAGTAACACTTCATTATCATGAGACCAAATATCACCATCACTGCAGCAAGGGCATTCTTAGCATCATCAACATCATGTACATCAGAAGCAAAAGCACTAGAGAACAGAAAGTTGCTTTATTCAGCATATGTGGCATTAAAAGTAGAAGTCCGGTAGAACATAAACAAAGGCCAATGGCCAGTCCATCAACAAAGTCACAAGTGGGTGACAGTGGCAGATGCCACCCTACACATGCCTGCACAAAACCAGGGACAATCCACTAGGAGGGGCAACCGGGGGGTAGGCCAGGCACCGCAGGGACAGGATCAGGGCTCACCAGGAGGAAGCAGGGAAGGGGTGGTGGGTGCTGGAGAGCCACTGACAACTGCAGTGGAGGTGTCTGACATGGTGTGTGCCGGCACAACTGGGGGCATGGCTCAGATGTTGTGGGTGCCGGCACGACTGCAGTGGACCCTGCAGATGGAGTGGACAGGTCCGCCACTGCAGTGCCCAAGTCAGACAGGGTGGTAGTGGACTCCACTGCAGTGCCTACCACCAGGGGAGGAGAATGGGGAACAGGCAAGGTGGGCTGGACAGAGGGGAGGACACCCTCACCACATCAGTGGCACAGACAAGCACAGCGGGGGGTGTGGTGCCGGGAGAGCAAGTGGCAGGGGAGAAGGCCGGAGCCTCTTGGGGATGGTATATCTGTGGGTGGGGGAACCTGGGGCAGGGTGTGGCGGGGGCACCTGTGGAGTGGGGGCCTGAGGGATGGAGGAAGGTGACCTGGTGCTTGAGCTGCAGGGCAGCGGCGGGGTCTTGCTCTTACCACTCCGGGGGACTTGCGGGTGGGGGCCTCAGTCTGTCTGCGCCTGGGGGAGGGTGTCCGGGGGCGAGGGCACTCTGCTCCGTGTGGGGGCTTCCTCTTCCCCCTGGATGCTGGGGCAGCTGGATCGGAGGGGAAGAGGCCGAGGTCACTGAGGAAGAGGCGCTGGGTCTTTGGGGTTACAGGTGAGGCAAGGGAGGGTGCTTTGGAGGGAGAGGCAACTGAGGACTGCGCAGTGCCCGTGGATGCGTGTGTGTGTACCAGGGCCCCATCCCCTGTGAGTCTGGTTTCAGTCCCCTGACTGTGCGTGCGTGTGCGTTTAGTTTGTGGCGTGTGTGTCTGTGTGCTGGATGTGTGTGTGCTGGTGTGTGCCTGTGCCGGTGTGTGTGTGCTTGGGACGGGCAAGGTGCTGGGGAGTGTGGATGGAGCAGAGGCAGGAGGGGTGAGGGACTGTCTGAGGAGGGACACTGCTGCCGTCAGGGAGGAGTCCATGGACCTGTTGCCCCTCTGTAGGTCAGACATGCACGATGAGATGCCCTCCATGAACGACACCAGCTGAGTCAACAGTGCGGTGTGCGCATGGAGGACACTCAGCATGGCTGTCTGCCCTACATGGAGCTGGCGAAGGAGGTACACAGACTCCTCACTCAGGGCAGCAGGGGACACAGGGGCAGGGGGTGCGGTGCCTGGGCCAAAGGAGACACGCTCCCGAACATGGGAGCCTCCACGGACCTGGGGAATGGGAGCCGATGGGAGGGCGGTGGTGGTGCTGGTGGTGGCGGGGACAGCAACACTAGCTGGGGTGTGGTGGCTGCTGACACCCGCCTCCACAAGGGAGTCATCCTCCGAGTTGCTCTGGTCCTCAGCTGAGGTGGATGGTGCTGAGGACTCCTCGGTGTGGCTCCCCTCGCCCTCCGTGCCACTGGGTCCCTCCGACCACTCCTCGGCTGCTGACCCAGTCTGGCTCTCTGGCTCCTCCTGGTCCATGGAGCTGTCCCCTTCCGTGGCCGTGGATGTATCTGCAAACAATGGGGAAACAGACAGACATCAGTCACCTGCACCAAACGCACACACCACTGTGAGCACAGCACATCACAGAGCAAGCCCTGGCATCATTAGTTGTACATTGCTAAAAGTGCCCTAACTGAACAGGAGAAGCCAATTGTCAGTCTGATGCCAAGCATGGCACTCACATCCCACATGGCCTTGCACCCATCTGTCTGGTGTCTGTTGGATTGCAACACCCCAGTGTGGACACATGCACCAAGTACACAGTAGTTGGACAGTGCAGAGGACACGGTGTGGACACATCACAGCTCTTGCCACTGAGTCAGTACAGGTTTCCGGATGAAAGGGATGCCCAGAGTCAAATAGGAAATGCATGTGATGCATACCAGCGACAGACACCATGATGCACCCATGTCCTGATAGCCAGCGCCACTATGGTGTGCATGTAGCACATGTCACTCCCCTGCAGGACCACAAATAAGTTGACACATGCCATGGCAGAGGCATGACTGTTAAGTCATACATCACTGTCTCAGTGATGTATGACTTGGCAGCCAGACAACAACACTATGCACTGTGTCACAATAGTAGGTCATGGGGAATGCAAGTCCTGGAGCTGCACAAGTGCACATGTACATCCCCCACACAACACATCATCTCAACCCTCATCTGTCCAGGTCACACCTATTGGACATATGGGAGACCTGTGACACTACCCTCTGAACCTGAGCCCCTCACAATTTGCTGTGAATGGGGAACAGCTGCCTGAACATCACATTCGCATACCCCAGTCTGCACGGGCAGCTGATCAAACACCTATGTGACACACAAGTATCGTCTCCTATGGTCACATCTCCAGGGGCATGCTGAGCCCCTACCAAGAAACACCACAGCAGTCCTGGCAACTAATCCACAGCACACTGACACAGAGGCAGATACCGGAGGGGTCAAATCACTGTGCACAATGTGTCAGCTGATACACGGGAGTGGGAGTACAGAGTGCATTGCATGGCCTGGAGTAGGCATGACTGTCCTGCTCCACATGAATGAGGGATGTGCCCTGGACAGTGGATAGCTGGCTATGTATGTGTGACACACGTAATCTGCACACTCCTGGGGCACAAACATTGTTCCCACCCGCTGCATGGGCGTGTGCCACATACCCCAGGCACATGTGGTGGCTCAGCTCAGCAAGTGGACCGCATATCAAAGCAACACGCAGATCACATGTCCAAAACCAGGCGTTGTGTGAACAATGGACCCACCCATGATGCCCACAACAGAGTCAGGGAAACAGATGCTGTCCCCCACCTTTAGTGAAGCAAACTGCAAGGACACAGTCCCAAGTGACACAATTCCCTGACTGTAAGGGCCACACCTGGGTATCAGATGAGCAGTGGGCAGTGCACAATAGAGGGACATGGCTCCTGGACAACATGACTGCTGCACTGTGGCAGTTGAACCAGGCCAGAGGAGGGCACAAAGCATGTAATACAGAGTTCACAGTGCAGTCTTTGACTCACCCCTCCTTGCTGCTGTCTGGCCTTCAGCTGCCCATCCAGGTCTGGAAAGACCACCGCCAGGATCTGGAGCATGTGGGGGTCAGGGTCCGTGTTCCGCCCCTCCTGCGAGGAGGCGACAGCTTCAGCTGGACCCGTGCAATCCTCCGGGTCCAGCCCCGAAGGTCCTGCCACCTCTTCTGGCAGTTGCGGATCCGGCGCTTGTAGACCCCCACGGACCGGACAGCCCGGACGATGTCCTTCCAGAGTTCCTGCTTCCGATGGGCATTAACCTGTCAGGATGACAAAGTGAAAAGGCCATTACCACACATGCAACATATCCGTGCATGACACAGTCGTATATACATGTCTCAATCACAGGGGCACATGATGTACACAGGCAGTGCAAAGCTGACCATGGACAGTTTGCCAGACGTCACTACATGGTATCATTGCATGGGAAGTAAAACCATGTTCAAATGCACTGTCACTGCACCATACCTGTCCAGTGCAAGTCACTACACACTATGGGGGTGACAACTACTCAGTGAGCCTGCTAGCCAGTGGCGTGCAGACTCTCAGCCTTGCTAGTCACACAAAATGCACATTCAGAAAGGCAGTGCACAGAACACTCACCTGCTCCCCTGGTGTCCCATACAGCTTGCTGTACTGTGGAAGTAGGCTGTCCAGCAGGGCCTGGTTCTCTTCAAGGCTGAAGGCTGGGGCTCTCTCCACAGTACGTGCCATTGCAGGGTCCAGAGGGGCAGAGACAGCAGCAGTGCAGTGGCAGATGTCGTCTTGGAGCATGTAGTGCAGGCAAGTGGGCTCTCAGGGGAACAGCCAGCAATATATATGTGCTGGAGAGGCAGATACTGTCCCTTGTGTCCAAAGTGATAGGTCCAAGTCGTTTGCATCTTCTGAATCTGGCCAATCCATGGAATAGCAGCACCAAAACACGCCCACAGCATCCTTCAAATCTTCAACTTCATGACATACATGATTTTGCAACATTGTTGTGGGTGACCAACTGATTTTCCAGCAACCGACTCGTTCGAAATTCGAAAACGCGTCCGTTGCCAGGCAAGCCCATTGTCAATGGGTGCGCACCGATCGGTCCATTGCGGTACAACGCGCACAGGGGTACAACGCGTACCCGCACACATTGAAAGCAATGGGCCGGCCGGAGGCACCGATCGGTCCATTGCAGTTCAACGCGCACAGGGGTACAACGCGTACCCGCACACATTGAAAGCAATGGGCCGGCCGGAGGCACCGATCGGTCCATTGCTGTTCAACGCGCACAGGGGTACAACGCGTACCCGCACACATTGAAAGCAATGGGCCGGCCGGAGGCACCGATCGGTCCATTGCTGTTCAACGCGCACAGGGGTACAACGCGTACCGCACACATTGAAAGCAATGGGCCGGCCGGAGGCACCGATCGGTCCATTGCAGTTCAACGCGCACAGGGGTACAACGCGTACCCGCACACATTGAAAGCAATGGGGCTGCCGGAGGCACCGATCGGTCCATTGCAGTTCAACGCGCACAGGGGTACAATGCGTACCCTCACACATTGGAAGCAATGGGCCAGCCGGAGGCACCGATCGGTCCATTGCTGTTCAACGCGCACAGGGGTACAACGCGTACCCGCACACATTGAAAGCAATGGGCCGGCCGGAGGCACCGATCGGTCCATTGCTGTTCAACGCATCACTGTACATGTGACTGGCATATGTCAGCATGCCTGTCTCAGATGGACATATGCCAGCCACAGATAGCTCCCAGGGAGTGAGGGGCACACCTACATCACGACAGCCTGTCCAAACCTTATCATAAGGCATGTAAGGCTGCATTTCCTATTGTGTGTATGTTGGTGTACATGTTGTCCTGTGGGTGTCACCTGTGGGCAGCCACCCCCAGGCTGTGCACGTGTTCATGGGGACAGGATCCTGGGTGTTACGTGTACGTGACCACTGTGATGTGCAACTGTTCATATCTGTGCATGTGCCATGGTCACATTTCACAGTGGTGTATGTGTATGTCATGTCACATACCCCGTGAGTCCCATGTGGGACGGTATGTTTGAGCCAGGGTGTCCCAGTGGCACAATAGTGATGGTCCTCCACAGTCTTTGTGCATGTAGTGTTTACAATGTCTCTGATTTCATGTGCACAATGGGAGACAGTCTCCACATCCACGTTGTGTGTGCATGGACTCTGATGTTGTGCGTGTGTGTCACAGACGTCCATGTCTGTCCTGCCATGGCAAGTGGGGCCACTACCTGTGGGGGTCAAGGTTGTTTTGCTGTGGTGTATACATGATACTCCATGTAATGCCAGTGTCCATGTGGCATTACAGGGTCCCTGGGAATGTACCTGTCGTTGAGCTGTGGTGCCTGGGGCACATCTGTCCTCACATGTCACTGTGGGGGGTTATTGTGACACGGCAGCAGGAGATGGGAACTGTGACACGGCCTCATGATATCCAATGGGCCAACCTGGGACAAATTGATGCCACCTGTAGGACCGTGTTGACAGATGTTGGCCATGTATGTACCATACATGTCCTTCCGGTACTGCACACTTCATGTAGTTGTGCCTCATAATGATGTATGTTGGGATCTTGAGTGTGTTCAATGCCGCATATGTGGGGTGACTGACAATCTTGCTTACTTCTCCTCTGCACTGCAGGGCTCCTGCTGTCCATCGGCCATTCCCAGACCTGGCAACGATGGTGGAACGGGACAGCATCCGACGGTACCGCTTCACCAGGCAGCTGATTGAGGATTTGGCAGTGCAGTTGTCCCCACATTTGCAGCCTGGCCGGCCGTATCCTACAGCGCTGACCCCCAAGGTGAAGGTGATGGCAGCCCTACATTTCTTTGCCACTGGTACCTTCCAACATACTGTGGCGACTGCTGGTGGGATGTCACAGACCATGTTCAGCCGTGTGCTCCGCGATGTTTTGGCGGCAATGTTGCTCTTCCTGAACCGGTACATCTATTTCCCTAGACTGCGACGACTCACTGACGTGAAGAGTGACTTTTATGCCCTGGGGAGGATGCCGCATGTCATTGGCTCCATTGATGGGACACATGTGGCTTTGGTACCACCACAGGCCCAGGAGCAGGCCTACAGGAACCGCAAGCACTACCACTCGGTCAATGCACTGGTGGTGTGTCTTGCAGACATGACCATCACACACGTGTGTGCCCGTTTCCCTGGTTCAGCACACGATGCCTTTGTGATGAGGAGTAGTCGCATCCCCAGGATGATGGCACAGATGCAGAACCAGCGTGCCTGGCTTGTCGGTGTGTACTGACTTTGTGCCATTGTGTGTGATCTGATCTGTAGTATTCCGCCCACTTTTCCAAGTCAGCTAATGTGCACTTGTCTGTCCATAGGTGACTCGGGATACCCCAACATGCCGTGGTTGCTGACACCCCTCAGGAACCCTGTGACACCTGCCCAGATGCGCTACAATGAGGCACATGGTCGGACCAGGAGAGTGATTGAGCGGACCTTTGGTCTCCTGAAGAGCCGCTTCCGCTGCCTGGACAAGACCGGAGGGTCCCTCCCATATGCCCCTGCGAAAGTGTGCAAGATTATCATCGTCTGCTGCATGCTCCACAACCTGGCAGTGCGGAAGGAGTTGCCTCTCATCCAGGATGACAATGACCAACATCCGCCACCTGTGGAGGATCCTGGCCTGGACCACGATGCCAGTGACGATGATGATGATGATGATGGTGATGGTGATGTCCGCACACAGCTCATCACCAACTTCTTTAGCTGAATGTGAGTATCCTGAGGTGTCATGTCAATGATGTGAGTTGGCATGATGTGTGGGTGGTGCTCTGGTGCTGTTGGAGTGTGTCCATGGGCTACTTGACTGGATGTGTGTTGCGATGTGTGGTGACAGGTGGGCTGTACTCCCCAACAGTGTTGACATGCTAACTTGGTTCTGGGTGGGTATCTTGTAACATGTATTGTGCATGAGTTTTGCTGTTCTGTCCTGTACTCCATTGCTTTTGACTGTGTGTCATTTCTGTCCTTCACAGGGTACTTTCAGATTCGTTTGGTCAACTGTGTCCACCGACGACGTGATTGCACATCCAGGCTGGTAGCTGTTGTGTCCCTACAGGTGATGTGCGCCACACCCATGGACTTCCTTCCGTCTACAGTTGTTGACTGTGTGCCCGCTACCAGGTGGGGTTACCTTGCATCTGTAGTGGTTACGGCATGTTGCAACTGTGTAATAAACCTGTGCTTCACTTTGTGATGTGCGTTGTCTGTGGTCACACATTTGACTGCCATTTGCTTACTGCACCTGTGGGCTACTTGACTACAACTGGGAATGGGTGTGGTGTCTGTGCATTGCACCGTCTTCCCTGGCAACATCAGTGTAGGCAATGAGTCAGATGGCCTAGGTGTGTATGTGTCGTGTAGCCCTGGTGGTGTGTCTCCCTCATGTGTGTCACGTTGCCTGTACTCACATGCCTGTGTTGTCCTTGCTGTTGCAGTTCGCATACACAGTGTAATTTTGCAGTTCATCATCCCCATAACAGCACCCACGTTGGAATCACGACAGAGGCAAGTATGGTGTATTAGTGTGTTTATTGTGATACATTTGTGTTAATAGTGCATAGGATGGGTTGTGCTGTACATGAATCTTGCAATCCCAAGTTCCTAGGTGAATTGAAAGTCCGGGTAGACAGGATCCCCAGTATCGGGGCCACAGTTGTCTGACACATTGGTCCAACTTGTACTCCCCATGCAATGTGTGGGAGTAGTGTTGCCGTCAACAGGGTGAACAGTCTGTGCACAAAGGCGAACATCCAGAACAGGTTCAGGCTTCCTGGGAGTTGCGCTTGGCCATCGGCCTCTCACTTTTCCCTCCTCGGACGACCCCTCTTCTTGGGGGGCCCTCAAGTGCAGGCTGCTGCGGTGCAGGGACTCTCCGCCAGAGTCCTCCTCCCTCCCTGTGGCAGTTGCAGTTTGTTCGGCACCAGATGTTGTTGGCACACAGGGAGGTGTGGACTGGTTGCTGTTCATCTGGCGGAGGCATTGTAAAATGTCCCTGTGCACCGCCGTCATCTCATGCAGTGCATCCCACTTGGACTCCACGCGGGACATGTGTGAGTCCACACGGGACATGTGTGACTCCACGTGGGACATGTGGGAGTCCAAGCGGGCATGATGGGCAGCCTGCTGCTGTTTAATGTCTCTGAGGAGCCCCACTACCTGGCTGAGCTCTCCGGTGCTGGACTGGTACGCATCAGCTATGCGTACCAGTTGTGGGTCGTCATGCACACCAGCAACGTCTGCAAGCAGCGACCTCTGTCTCCCACCCCTCCCACCACCCCTGCTGACATGTGCAGTGTGTGCAGTGGCACGCACAGATAACCCTGGTCCACCTTGGGGGTTGGTGGTGGTGGTGGTGTCCATGGCCCCAGGTTGGTCCAGGGTCACTGTGCTGGTGTTGCTCCTTATTCTGTCCATGTCGGCAGGGATGGTATTCGTGGTGACAGTCGTTGTAGGGGTGGGGTGCAGGGGTGCAGCTGGTGGTCCTGCTGGTGCTGCAGCTGGTGGTCCTGCTGGTGCTGCATGTTGACTTGCACCGGATGTGCCAGGTTGTTCTTCATCGTCCGAGGAGGACAGAGGCTGTACGACGCCAGTGAGCTCGGCATCCTCTTGAGCCTGGGACTGGGACTCCTCAGCGTCTGCTGCTGTGTCCCCATCATCACCTGTTTTTGGGAGACACAAACAATGTATGTCATGTTTCTGCAGGCATCAATGGTTGACACACATGACAGTTGTGACTGTGCCTCTGGGTGCGGGCCTGTACATTGCATTGTCCTAAGTCGTCACAGTCAGGGGTTGATATTGGTGTGGCACATTGTCCTGCATTATTTGGGCATTTCTATGTATTTTCTGGGGTGTGAACATGGTCTGCATTGCTTGTGTTTGGTTGACAGCCGGACCTCCTTCCCACCCACCCAGCCAGTCAGTTATCCCACCATGGAACGTGCTTGCGTTGCAGGGAGTGTAAGTTGTCTCTCAGGATGTCAGTCAGTGGTGTCCTGCTGTTTGTTGGTGCACAGTTGGCAGCAGGGCCTTGTGCTCCCCACAGCAGTAGCCAGTGTCAGCCATCTTGTGAGTCCTTCTCCACTCCCTGTGATGTGAGCATGGTTCAGGGTGGTGTTGATGGGACAGTTGTGAGGCTGAGCAATGTCTGTGACTACGACTCCCATCATGCTATTGCCTCCACCCCCTTCCCAGCATGCCCATGCTTCCTTCCTTTTGACTCTGCTTCCCTGTGGGGTGGGCTGGCTGTGCTGACAGGATGGCTGGGAGTGTTGTCCTGGCAGTTGTTTGGCTAAGAGTCCCAAGAGTGTCCCTGTGCTTCACACAACATAACCCAGGGTGGTGGTGCTTTGTGGGATCTTGTGTTAGGATGGAGGGCATTGCATTCTACCAGGTGGGTACTGTGGAGTTTGTGTTGGGGGTGTGTGAGGGAGGTGCTGGTGACTATGGTCAGTGCTGCAAGTCCCCCTTCCCACCCAGCCAGCCAGATATCCCACCATGGAACGTGCTTGCATTGCAGGGAGTGGAAGTTGTCTCTCAGGATGTCAGTCAGTGGTGTCCTGCTGTTTGTTGGTGCACAGTTGGCAGCAGGGCCTTGTGCTCCCCACAGCAGTAGCCAGTGTCAGCCATCTTGTGAGTCCTTCTCCACTCCCTGTGATGTGAGCATGGTTCAGGGTGGTGTTGATGGGCCAGTTGTGAGGCTGAGCAATGTCTGTGACTACGACTCCCATCATGCTATTGCCTCCACCCCCTTCCCAGCATGCCCATGCTTCCTTCCTTTTGACTCTGCTTCCCTGTGGGGTGGGCTGGCTGTGCTGACAGGATGGCTGGGAGTGTTGTCCTGGCAGTTGTTTGGCTAAGAGTCCCAAGAGTGTCCCTGTGCTTCACACAACATAACCCAGGGTGGTGGTGCTTTGTGGGATCTTGTGTTAGGATGGAGGGCATTGCATTCTACCAGGTGGGTACTGTGGAGTTTGTGTTGGGGGTGTGTGAGGGGAGGTGCTGGTGACTATGGTCAGTGCTGCAAGTCCCCCTTCCCACCCAGCTAGCCAGATATCCCACCATGGAACGTGCTTGCATTGCAGGGAGTGGAAGTTGTCTCTCAGGATGTCAGTCAGTGGTGTCCTGCTGTTTGTTGGTGCACAGTTGGCAGCAGGGCCTTGTGCTCCCCACAGCAGTAGCCAGTGTCAGCCATCTTGTGAGTCCTTCTCCACTCCCTGTGATGTGAGCATGGTTCATGGTGGTGTTGATGGGACAGTTGTGAGGCTGACCAATGTCTGTGACTACGACTCCCATCATGCTATTGCCTCCACCCCCCTTCCCAGCATGCCCATGCTTCCTTCCTTTTGACTCTGCTTCCCTGTGGGGTGGGCTGGCTGTGCTGACAGGATGGCTGGGAGTGTTGTCCTGGCAGTTGTTTGGCTAAGAGTCCCAAGAGTGTCCCTGTGCTTCACACAACATAACCCAGGGTGGTGGTTCTTTGTGGGATCTTGTGTTAGGATGGAGGGCATTGCATTCTACCAGGTGGGTTCTGTGGAGTTTGTGTTGGGGGGTGTGTGAGGGGCGGTGCTGGTGACTATGGTCAGTGCTGCAAGTCCCCCTTCCCACCCAGCCAGCCAGATTTCCCACCATGGAACGTGCTTGCATTGCAGGGAGTGTAAGTTGTCTCTCAGGATGTCAGTCAGTGGTGTCCTGCTGTTTGTTGGTGCACAGTTGCCAGCAGGGCCTTGTGCTTCCCACAGCAGTAGCCAGTGTCAGCCATCTTGTGAGTCCTTCTCCACTCCCTGTGATGTGCGCATGGTTCATGGTGGTGTTGATGGGACAGTTGTGGGGCGGGCAATATGTGTGACTGCGACTCCCATGATGCTATTGGCTACACTGACTTGGCCAGCATACACAGAATTCCTTCCTTTGAGTGGTCTTCACTGTGTGTTGGTGTTGTTGTGGTGGCTACATGTGTGGATGTGTTTGTTAGTTCTATTTGTGCCACTGCCTAGCTGTAGTTGTGGTTGTGTTTGTACATGTGTTGGCACAGTTGGATGTGACTTTTTGATGGCATGTGTTGTGTTTATCTGACTGACATACACATTTTGGGATGATTCTGTTCTAGTTGCTGTGTAATTGCTATGAGTGCATGGTTTGACTCTCCCCTTGACAGTGATGTGTGTGTTTTGTGGCAGTATATTGTGTACATTTGTTGTGTACTCACCAGGCTCTGGGATGTCCTCTAGTCCATATACGCTCACTGGCGGAAGGATGGCCCGCACCTTCTCCTCCCAGGGCCTGAGGTATATTGGCTTGGCAGGAGGGCCACTGCCGGTGTGTTGGCTGTTGATGTAGTCTTTCTTCAGCATGTCCCGTACCCTCCTGCGCACGTCATACCACCTGTTCTGGATGTCGGTCTTTGTGCGCCGACATGGTGATTGTGCGTTCACCCTGTTGATGATCCTCTCCCACATCTTGGTTTTCTGCGACATGGGGGTCTGTTGGACCAGTGTGCCAAACAGCTGTGGCTCCACCCTGAGGATCTCGTCTACCATGACTTCCAATTCACTATCTAGGAACTTGGGATTCTTCTTGGGGGGCATGGTGATGGGTGGTGATGGTGGGTGATGTGTGTGTTGGTGTGCAGGTGAGGGTGTGTGAGTGTGTGTTTTGCTGGGTGTATGTGAGGTAGGTATTTGTTGGTGTGCTGATGGTGTGTGGCTTGTGTGAGGGATGAGCTGTGGGTGTGTGGTTGCTTTCTCTTGGGTGCTGGCAGTGGAATGGCATTTGCAAAGGCTCATGGTAGTGATTTGTGTCCTTTATATAGGTGGAGTTGTGGGTGTGTCTTTGTTCTCTGTCCCCACCCCCCAGTATTTATTGGCTTGGTAATTGCTTGTTTGGCCTTTTTTGGGTGATTTTTCCTTTGTGCTGTTTGTGTATGTTGGAAACGTTCTTGTGACCGAGTTGGACCCTGCATTGGTCTCGTACGGTGTTCTCCGTTTCGTTCACGCTGTGTTTGTGCAGTTTTCTATGCTGCGTACGCGTCGGTCGCGGTGTATTGTGTTGCTTCGGCTCGGTTTTGTATGCGTGTCGGTCGTACGGCTTGTCCTCCGTCCGACTCGCTCGTGGTTTCGCGCCTTGCATCGTACTTTGCGGTTTGGAGTTAGCGTGTACGTTTCGGTCGGATTTGTTCCGGGTGCGTGTCGGTCGGTTGGATTCGCGTGTTTTTCCGGCCGGATTGCTGTTTTCCGTGCGGCTCGGTCGGTCGACTTGGTTTCGTTACGTGTCGGTCGGATTTTTCGCGCCTTGCATCGTACTTGGCGTGTCGGGCGCCACGGGTACGTGTCGGTCGGTATTTTTCCGGATCCGAGTCGGTCGGTGCTTTTTCCGGCCCGAATCGGAATCGACCCTGGAGTGTCTTTGAGCAATGGACAACGTAAGTGATTTTTTTATTTGAAGACTTCAATGTAAAAAGTAAATCCAGATTTTTATTCAGCTATTAAATTGAGAAAATGACAACCAAATTGAGGAGAATTTGGCAACGAGGTATTAAGTGCGTGTTTCATATATGGTCTATTTTTTCTCGTGTAATAAAAAAAGTATTCCCAAATTCAATAGATATGTAGTAAAACTGTAAGTGGCTGAATTGATTAGCAAGTTTGAGTATGTGCGATATTTTGAATAGCCAATTGGGTGCATGCAAGATTGAACCAACGAGTGAATGAAGGGATACATAAGTGCCAGGGCGAGTTAAAGGAACATGGACAATGAGTGATTGAGTGTATGAACAGATGGATGAGTGACTGCATGAGCAGAAGCATTTATGAAACTTTGCTAATGGCACAGACCCTATAGCTTTGACAAAGCATATGTTTTTGTCATATGAGAAAAGCTCTCGCTACACCTAAAGCAGTCTTTAGAGAGACCCAAAAGAATGAAAAAGGTCTAAAGAAGACAGAGGGAAACTAAAAGAGATCAAAACGGGTGATATGGGGAAACTTTAGAGAACATGTAAAGAAAAGGGCTTTTTCAGTGCTGCATCATGTGACTAATATTTTAATTTTCTGTACGCTGTTAGGTAATGTTTACTGCTACTTATTTCCATTGATTTGTGTTGAGTTTATCTAACTCAACAAATAAAAGGAACTGAACTGACTTCCTGCAGTAGTCTGTTTCTGTGCCCCATCCTTCACTAGAGCTATGCTTCTGAAGATTTCTGAAATCTTCTGTGTTGATCTCTGATTTAAGTCTCTTCAGTAGCTGTGCTTTCTTTATTGCCTTTCTGCAGCATCTACTGTGGCTTTAGTCGTTAATGTGCTTTTGCAGTTTCTCTGGGCTCTCACAGTCAGTTTTGTGCTCCTTCATTCTAGGCTACACTCCCTAAAGTATCTCTTGTCCACCAGTCAGTCTGGTGGTGTATCCCAATCAGTCTGGGTATACGCTTAAGCATTTGTGTGGTGCTCCAACATGGTATGCTATGCTCCAGCAATTTACCCTATGCTGTCGATATCTGCTGTGCTTCAGAAGTTTATCCCATGCTCCTGGGCTCATGGGCTCCAGCAGTTTGTCCACTCCTCCTGGGGCTGCTGTGCTCCAGCAGTTTATCCCACACTCCTGGGCCATGCTGCGCTCCAGCAGTTTATCCCATGCTGCTGGCCATGCTGTGCTCCAGCCGCTTATCTCATGCTCCTGTTTTCTGCTGTACTCCAGTAATTTATTCCATGTTCCTGATCTCTTCTATGCTCCAGCAGTTTATTCCATGTCCCTGGGCTCTGCTGTGCTCCAGCAGTTTATCTCATGCTCCTGATCTCTGTTGTGCTCCAGCAGTTTATCCCATGCTCCTGAACCTCTGCTGTGCTCCAGCAGCCGTGTCAAGCTCCTGCGGCCAGTGCTTTGCTTGCTCCTGCAGTCTCTGCTGCAGAAGTCTGTTGTACTCCTACCATGCTCCTCAATCTTTGCCGCATTCCTACAGTATCTCCTGTGTTCTTTGCCTCTTTTGTGAACCAGCAGTTTATGATATGTGGTGAGGTCTATGTTATTCACTTATACTTTGTGCTGTGCTCCTACAGTCTCTGCAATAGAAGTACTCTGCAGGCTAATCAAATGCTGAGCTACATTATAGAGGTGGATCAAGAATGTGACAGCACCAAATCCCCCCACCTATTCATTTTTAGGTCGGTTTCTTGAGACCGCTAAGCTGTTTTCCCAGAATGTTGGTTTTCTAAAATAATTTATAAAGATACATTAGTAAAAGGCTTTTGGTCAGCTGTCTTGATTCATTGGTCTGTTAAATGATCATTGAATATTTTCTTCCAGGCATCACAGCCTAGAGCATGGGGTAATGGTCAGCCCACTTCACCTATTGGCTTCCTTCACTTTGAGTGACTGCAAAAGCTGATGCACTTTGTTCACATCTGCCTAACAATTGTTCCTTTCTCTCCATCAACAAAGGAGTGAACCCATGAATGGATAAGAGGACCAACGCTCACCAGCTTGCTTAATACTCGCCTGATCTTTGGTGATTGGGATACTGTGATAGACTCAGAGCAGGGTTTCAAAATTGTGATTTTTTTTCCTGTTGACAATGTACCTCAACTTTTCCACTCACAGTTCCCTGACCCCGCCACCCCTTTATCATCCCATGAACTTTCACTGCCCATAAACAGTTTGCGATAGCAATATGCACAGTCAAAACTGATGAACCCTTTATTCAAAGCCATTCTTAGCCTATCTTCTCTACAGCGCTGAGACATGATACCGGAAACCCCTGCATAAACACGTGCCCTGCAGCTTTCGGAAGCATATGAGGTGCTCCTGTCTGGCGGGGAGCATTTTGAAATCTCCTCCAAATGCGAGCAAACATACAAATCTGACCCCAGCCAGCAGGAGCTTTAAAAATGCAGACTTGTGTTGTGTTCTGTTTATGGCTGCACTCCTGCAGGCAGGGAAACAGAACCGATATTGCTCCCGCCAGGAGGGAGCCGGCAGAATACAGTCTCTCCCTCCGGGCAGGAGCAATGCCGGGCTCCCAAACCATGTGGGTTAACAATGCTAAGAGGGAATGGGACCAAGGGAGATGGGAGGCGCTTTCTCGCTGTTTCTAAGAATAACGACCAAGCTGCATTTTGGAATATAGTAGCCACTGGGACACCTAAGGGGATTGTCACCATGCAAAAGCAACATTGCCACTGATGCCTGGAGTGCACACTGCACAACTCTGTACTCCTTAACCCCCAGGAGATAGCGTACCATCAGTAGCCAGCAAGGAGGCCCTCATTGCTAACCATAGAGGCCTCCCTCACTATGAATGAGTTTCCTATTATCACATGCAAGGAAGTGGCCCTGGCTATAAGTAAGAATGTCCCACAAAAGGTTCTTGGCTTAAATAAAATGCCAGACGATTTGTTTTTGGCAGAGATGGATGTCTGGGGCCCATATTTTACGGTTGTTTTTAATGCCATCATGAGTGGGCTACCAATCCCATCATCCTGGGCTGGGGCAGAAATAATCCCCATATGTAAAAAGGGTTCCCCCCCTGGTTCCAGCAAACTATAGGTCCATTAGCCTCATCAATACCACTCAGAAACCTTTTAGCAGAGTCATCTTATCAAGATTATAAGAATGGCTAGAGGCTAACAACATTTTAAGTCCCATGCAAGCAGGTTTTCGCCATCGCACATCAACAATTGATCAAGTGTTTAGGCTGGGCAGTTAATATACTAAAAATCCATTATTCTTGAAAAGGGCAGACTTCTACATGGTGTATTGCTTATTGAGATCTGCATTCGATCGGGTTCCAAGAAATGTGTTGTGCAAATCAATTTAAGCCGAATTATTGAAAGATTAAATGAAAAGAACTTTGCCCAGGTCCGCTGTTATTGACTAGGAGAAGTGACAGAACCCTTTTTAGTTAATAGGGGAGTTAGGTAGGTTGTTTTACCCTGTTTGCTAATGATTTGGTTGCCCGCTGAACACCTGTGATAATGAGGCCCCCAAATTAGCTAACATGAGGGACCCGAGCGCAAAAGTTTGCGTCCACACACTTCTTTTATCCAAGACACCCATAGGGCATTCAGAAAATCCTTGAGGAATTTAGCAGCTTCTGTATGTAGAGAGGTTTGGAAATAAACATTAATAAAAAAAGAAAAATATGGGGGCATATCAGCAGCAGACGGCGACAAATATCGCAAAGCGCGCTTAGCGCTTTATATTTATCGCCGTCCGTCACAGCTGAATTTATCGCCCGGTTGGCGCGTTATCAACAACGCGTTACCCGAGGGCGATAATATTCCAGCGCTAACCATGGAAATGGGCTAACATCGCTGGAAAACCAGCGATGTTGCACTCAAAACAGGCGATAGCCTTGGTGATACTGACCCTGTGGTCGAATCACCATAATCCACCTCCCATGTTGTGAATGCCTTAGTCAGGAATTTAACAGACGTTAAATTCCTGCGTTAAGCAGAGTTAGCGCGATGATTATTATCGCTGAGGCTCTTTGCTAAGATCGGCGAAGCTGCCTTAGCGATAATTTCCCATGTAGTTTTCCCAGCCACGCCTACTTAGCATCTCATTAGTGATGTGTATCGCTGAGGTGCCAGGCGTTGGGAATTCGGTAGCTAACATGCGCTAATGCATGTTAGCGCCGCCTTGTTTATAGGGCGATAGGAATATGCGCCGCTTTAGCGGCAAAAAGTGCTGCTAAAGCGGCGATAATGCCCTTGATTATATGCCCCTTGGGGGCATATCAGCAACAGACGGCGATAAATATCGTAAGCGCGCTTAGCGCTTTATATTATCGCCGTCCATCGCTGGAATGTATCAGCCCGGTTAGCGCGTTATCAACTACGCGTTACTCCAGGCGATAATATTCCAGCGCTAACCTGGGAAATGGTCACAACATCGCTGGAAAACCAGCGATGTTGCACTCAAAACGGCGATACCTTGGTGATACGACCCTGTGGTCGTATCACCATAATCCACCTCCCATGTTGTGAATGCCTTAGTCAGAATTTAATAGACGTTAAATTCCTGCGTTAAGTTAGAGAGTTAGTGCGATGATTATTATCGCTAAGGCTCTTTCAATATCGCGTAGCTGCCTTAGCGATAATTTCCATGTAGTTTTCCCCTGCCACGCCTAACTTAGCATCATCAATTGGCGATGTTTATCGCTGAGGTGCCAGGCGTTGAGGTGATTCGGCAGCTAACATCCGCTAATGCATGTTAAGCGCCGCCTTGCTGACTAGGGGCGATAGGAATATCGCCAGCTTCAGCGGCAAAAAGTGCCGCTAAAGCGGCGATAATACCCTTGATGATATGCCCCTTGGTTTTTAATCTGTGTCACACAACAGGAGCTAAACCAGCTCTGAATGGGTCCTTGCTAGAGCAGGTCCACCTGTTTGAGTATGTTGGATGACTCTTAACGAGAAGTTTGACTGGGTGTCATACATTTCCAAATGAGAGGCTTAAGAAATTGCTAGCAACATGTTGGTGGGTTGCCGAAGGTCAAGCCGGAGGTCACTTTAAAAACTGGTCTCTCCGGTGGTTTGAGATTTTATACTTATCAAGCCCTGGGTGCAGCCCTTTTGCGGTGCTGAGCTCTGGGGGCATAAGACCACAAAACCCCTACAAACAGTTGAGAATCAGTTTCTGAGGCAGAAGTACTGAGTCTCCCGGTCAGTACTCCACCTCTATGCTGTTAAGGTTAGGAATTGGGGCTTAGGTCAGTCCTGAGAAAGGTTGCAATTAGACCAATAATGTACGGCGAAAAATCTGGGTCACTCCTGAATTGCTCCATTATCGCTGTGGTCCCACGAGAGAGTACCGAGGAGCTATGTTACATGAGCCCTTGCGTCCACTTTTACGCTGCCGGTGCGTCACTTTTTGTGACGCGCACCAGCGAATGACAAAAAGCGCCATGGTGCGTCATATTTACAAAGTGACGCATCTGGGTAGATGCGTCACTTTGTAAACCCCAGCCGCCACAGTATGCCTGCGCCAGGTATAAGGTATGCAGGGGAGGCGTTCCGAACGCAAGAAAGGGTCGTAGAAGTGACGCGAGAGTAAATCTATAAGATTTCACTGCGCCCATTTCTGTGGCCCTAATGAGTCAATATCTTACGCCTGCCTCATGGCAGGCGTAAGACCTGACGCAGGACCTTTCACATGGGGCTTGCCCCATGTGCGGACACATTGCTGGAGTTGCGTCACTTTTGTGCGCACGCTCCAGCAATGCGTCATTCGCGCCTACAGATACGTCAGAAATGCCCGGCGTATCTGGCACTCTCCTTGCGACATGATGCGTCATACTGTAAATATGAGCGCATCATTGGTGTCGCAGGGAGAGCGCAGTGAAAAGTGACGCATAGCTGTTTTCCACGCAAGCGATGCGTCACTTTTCATAAATAAACACTTAGTCTCCCTGGGGCAGGCAGCCTTCCCTGGGATAAAATAAGTAGGAGCTATCACTTGCTAAGCATGGAGCTAGCTAAACTCTGGGGGAGATCCCGGGGTACTGGTTTTACTATCCAGCAAGTGGAGCTCAAAGAGGTGTCAAGAACTCTAAACAAGGCATGATTTTTGTCGAAACCTGGCTAAGCACCCTGACCAACTCATTTTTTTTTTCTCCGACTGTTTTTATTCGTTTTCTTGGGCACTTACA